>WOXC01001280.1:0-271930 GCA_011680675.1 Gymnobelideus leadbeateri | reverse complement strand
AAAGATATAACAAAATCATTGTCTAGCTTATGATTCTGTTTTGTTTAGCTTGCTGAACCCTTTGGAATTTATCGTGGGAAACTGAAATTTTTGTCTTCTTTTTTTTGAGAAACTAATCGTTTTCCTATAATTTTTTGTTAATGCTTTTCTTTAACTGTTGTGTGCATCTGGTTCTACCTCATTCTCATTTAACTCATTACACTGCTCTATTTTTTTTTCTGGTATCAGACAGTTTTGATAATTTTTACTTTATAGCTATGTGAAGCAATAGAGTGCTAGACAAATTTGAAATCCTATCTCATACAATTACGAGTTATGTTACCCTGGGCATTTAACCTCAGTTTCCTCATCTATAAAACGGTGATAAATAGTAACACCTACCTACCAGAATTATTGTAGGATAAATTGAGATAACATTTGTAAAGTGCTTTGTGAACCTTAAAGGACTATATATGAATGCAGGCTATTCCTAGTATAATTTAAAATCTGGAAATGCAATTTCTACTCTCACTTCCTTTCCCCCTCCCTAATTTCCATGGATAATCTTGACATCTTTGCTGTTTCATAAGAATTTTATTATTTTTGTCAAATTCTATAAATTATACTTAATATTTTGGTCAGTAGTCAAATCTATAGATTAATTTGGAAAGCATTATCATCTCTGTATTAATTTGGCCTAGTTGTGAACATCAAATCTAGTCCAATCTTTGCCTTTTTTTATACTAGGAAACTGAGGTTCAAGGTGGCTGTGACTTGTCCAAGGTGACATAGTTTTTGACACAAACTTTGTTTACCAGTATTTTATGTTTTTGAATCCATGCTATTGATCAATAGCTCTCTTTCTTTGCCTTATCTTTCCCTTCTTTTATACACTATTTGCTGTAATTTCCCCTTCTCTTTTTTGATTCTAGTTATATGATTTTCTTCTTCCTTCTTTTAAAATTAATGGCTTATTGATTTTAATAGCTGGCTTTGTTTTGGGGCTTTTTTTTTTTTTTTTTTTGCTATCCATTCTGTTAATTTCCCATGTAGCTATCTTCTTTTGTGCTTATTTGGGTACATTAATTTGTTTTCCTGTGGTTTTTTTTTTAAAGCTTCAAACTCAACTCATTTGTATTCTTTTTTTGTTAATATGAACACTCAGAATAAGCTCTAACAATTGCTTAATCTGCATCCTATAAATTTTGGTTTTGTCGTCAGTATTGTTCACATATTTTTAATTGTTTCCATAATTCTTTTCTATTAATTTTTAATAACATTTGATTTAAAACTTTGAATTCCAGATTCTTTCCCTTCCTCACTTGTCATCCACCCTTACTGGGAAGATAGGCAATTCAATATAGGTTGTACACATGTAGCTATGCAAAACATTTCCATAGTGGATATATTGTGAAAGACTAAATATATTTCCCTCCATCCTATCCCGCCCCCCTACTTGTTCTATCTCTACTTTGACCCTGTCCCTTTCAAAAGTGTGTGCTTCTAACTCCCCCCCCCCCCCCCCACCAATCTGCCCTCCTCTCCATCATCCCCCTTCTCATCCCCTTTTCCCTACTCTCCTGTAGGGTGAGATAACCTACTTAGTGTGTATATCATTCCCTCCCTAAGCCAAATTTAATGAGAATAAGGTTGACCCATTCCCTTTTGCCTTCCTGTTCTTCCCCTCCATTGTAACAGTTTTCCCTTATCTCTTCTATATGAGATAATTTACCCCATTCTGTCTCTCCCCATCTCCTCTCATTATATTCCTCTCTCACCTCTTAATTTCACCTTTTAAGTATCATCCCTTCTTAGTTAATTGATCCTGTGCCCTCTATGTATACCTGTACACATATATACACACATTCACATATGTATTCATATGCCCATATACCCTCCTATATAGACATATATATATATATATATATATGTATACCTATATATACATTTATGTTCCCTTCAACTATTCTCATACTAAGAAAAATTTCGTAAGTTACAATTATTGTTTTTCCATGTAGGAATGTAAATAGCTCAACTTTGATAAGTTCCTTATGATTTCTTTTCCCTGTTTACCTTCTCATGCTTCTCTTGCTTCTTGTATTTGAATGCCAAATTTTTTATCAACTCTGGTTTTTTCATCAAGAATGCTTGAAAGTCCTCTATTCCATTGAATGACCATATTTTCCCCTGAAACATGATACTCAATTTTGCTAGGTAGGTGATTCTTGGTTTTAATCCCACCTCCTTTGCCCTCTGGAATATCCTATTCCCAGCCCTTTGATCCCTCAGGGGAGAAGCTGCCAGATCCTGTGTTAGCCTGATTGTGTTTCCACAATATTCAGATTGTTTCTTCTTGGCTGCTTGTAATATTTTGTCCTTAATCTGGGAATTCCAGAACCTGGCTACAATATTCCTAGGAGTTTTCTTTTAGGGATCTCCTTCAGGAGGTGATCAATGGATTCCTTCAACCTCTATTTTGCCCTCTGGTCCTAAAACATCAGGGCAATTTTCCTTGAGAATTTCTTGAAGGATAATGTCTATGGTTTTTGTATTTTTTTTTTTATCATGGCTTTCAGGTAGTCCAATAAATTTTAAATTATCTCCATTTGGATGGCTGGGGCACCATGGCCATGAGCACACTCGGGGCTGGGTACTGCTCCCAGCATGCTGAGATGGGCCCTTCTGGGCTGTCTTCAGTGGGAGATTTGTTTCTGTCATTTTGTGGGTTCTGTAGCCCTAAAGTTTGTTTAGTCATTTTATAGGTATTTGAGGTGGTTATGGGGGGAGCGCAGGGAGTTTTCCTGCTTCTATGCTGCCATCTTGGCTCCACCCAAATTAAAGAATTCTTTTTGATCCTTTCTCTAATTAAAAAAAAAAATCAAATGTGTTTTTTGTCAGCATAACATCTCTTCACTACCTCTCTCCAATTTAATCAGTTTTTGTATCCATTTTGGATGTAAAAATCATGGAAACTCTAGTCATTCTGATATTCAAGGAAGATTAACTGCAGCTCTCTCCAGCCCACCATTATTTTGAAACTACATGAACTTCCTTTTCCAGAAGACTCATGTTCAAACCCTACTTCTGGCACTTTTTCTGTTGTTACTGTTGTGTCAACTCTCTGGGACCCTATTTGGGTGTTGTTGTTTTTGTTGGTGGTTGTTGTTTTGCAAAGATACTAGAGTGGTTTGCCATTTCCTTCTCCAGATTACTTTACAGATGAGGAAACTGAAGCAAAGAGGGTTAAGTGACTTGCCCAGGGTCACAGAGCTAATGAGTGGCTGAGGCTGGAACTGATCTCAGGAAGATAAGCCTTCCTGATTCCAAGCCCAGTGCTCCATGCATTGTGCCAAGGTGCTGGTACTGATGTGGTTTGGGGTGTTAGGAATCCCAATATGTCAGAGTATAGGGCAGTATCCTCCTGGAATGAATTCACCACTCAAGCCATCTTCCAGACAAGTGGCAAGGCTTGTTATAATTCCAAAGGGTTCCTAGTGAACCTGCAACTTAATGAAGGCGAGACTGATGCTTATATAAAAAAAGTGACAGTGAAAGAATATGGATGGAATTAAGGATCGGTGTGGTCTAGAGTGGGCTAGATGCAACAGAGAAAGGAATTGCAAGTAGACTAACTAGAAGATCTAAGTTGGCTAGGGTGGGCCAGGTGCCTTGGGGGAGGCACCATTGATCTGGGCTACTGAAATGTTTGGGAAAATCCTGACACTGGGTTGCTTTCAGAGATCCAGGTCCCATCACCCCATCAGTACTTTTTCACCTTAGGTTTAATCTCTTAACTACTTAATCAGTTTCCTCCTACATAAAACCAGAAGGTTGGACTAGATAGCCTTTAAAGTTTTTACTAACTCTCAGTCTATGATCCTATGAACACTTTTGAAGTTTTGCATATTCTGAGTAATGGTTATAAAAAAATCTCGGTTCTTTGGTGTTTTTTTTTTCATGAGTAAAAAGAGCAATGAGGGGGCGGCTAGGTGGCACGGTGAGTAAGAGCGCCGGCCTCGGAGTTGGGATGACCCGAGATCGAATTCGGCCTCAGAAAATGAGCACCCACGCATAAATAATGACTAGCCATGTAACCTTGAGCAAGTTACTTAACCCCAATTGCTTAAAAAAAAAATCTCGGAAAATAAAAGAGCAATGAATTTGCAATTAGGAGACCTTCATTCAAATACTGGCTCTGCCACTGATCACCTGTGTGACTTTCTGAACTTCTGATCTCCCATCTGCAAAATGAGGGGGAGGGGAACTAGGTAACTTGTAAGTTGTTACAACTACAAATCTCTGATGTTAATGATCTCTCCTCATGATTTATCAGTTCAGTTTTATTTGGTGTTCAACATATGGAATGGTATGTCAAACATCCTCTAGTTATGTGGTCTTTCCATGATCTAAAATCTAAAGCTGCAAAAAGCTGTAAGAGCCCCTGATCTAATCCTCATTTAACATAAGAAAAAGAGCCCCAGGTTGCAGGGCTAGAAGCCATTGAATCCCTAGGTGGATGGGGCCTGAGAATGGGGGGATTCTCAGCAATCTGATGGACTGAAGGCTGAGGAAAGGCCGGCAGCTAAGGTCCCAAGAACGCCTGCCTAGACCTGGAGGCCACCAGGGAGTTCCCACCCTCTGCTCTGGACCTGGGGAAGCCAAACCAACATACCCTGGGAAATAGGAGCCTCTGAAAGAAGACCCTGACCCCACCTGTCCATCCCCTGCCCCCAAAGACACGCCCCCAGGTCTACCCAGTGGACCATGAGGCTGGAGCCTCTGAGAAGGGACCCCCACCCCACCTGTCCATCCCGACCCCCACGGCAGCCCCCACAGGTCCACCCAATGGGCCACAAGGTGAAGATGTCACATGGAAGGATTGTCCCAGGGCAGGCCAGGCTTCGAGAGAATTCAGTGCAGCCTTCACCAGCAAGCCCCAGATCCCCCACACCCCCGAGGTAGACGGTCTGAGTCCGGGGAAGACCAAGACCCCAGCCATCACCCCTCAGTTTTCCCACTCAGGACCCCCGCAGACCAGCCGTCCCAGCTCCACAGGCTCCCACTTGAGGAGCAGGCAAAGCAGCCAGTCTTACAGGAAGTGAGGACAGGTCTTGTCCTCAGGCATCCATCAGCATCCACACTGTTGGAGAAACCAGCCAACTTCCTGTACCAAGACAAGCAGTGGCTGCCCTTGTCTGGTGTGGAACAGGGATCTGGGGGCCTCTCCCTGGCCTTGGTAGGGGCTCCGCATCAGAGGCCACCAAGCAGTGCCAGCCCCCCCATGCCCACCCCAGCAGCACACACACACACACACACACACACACACACACACACACACACTAGACCCCACCCTTGATTCGTAGTTGTTCCCATCACAGCCTCCTAGGACAGCTGCAGGAGTCCCCCATAGCCCAGTGGCCGCAAAGGATGCTGCAGACACAAGGGCTTGGCTCTCACCTTTGGATCATCCACAGGATGATATGCAGGTCAGTTTGGAGTCCTGGAAGATGGAACATCAAACTCCTCCCAATGCCTTCCTTAACTGAGGACACAAAGCACACTCTCAGATTACTCTCTGTCCTACAGAATAAGATGTTAAAACAAATTACTCCCTGGTGTCCTGTCCCCCTCCCCCCACCCCCCACTTTCTTCTCCTCCTTTAGATGTGAACCTCATTGAGGGCTGTCACTGTTGTTTCATTTGTTCTTACCAGTTTCAAGTACTAGAGATAATATAATTCCCAGGAATTCCAGCCTTGGCAACCTTGAAGCCAGGATTTTAAATGAGATGTTCCAGCTAGTCAGTCCAACAGGGAAGCACTGAGAAGCCCGAGTGCCTGGAACATGAGCCCAAGGGGGCTTCGTACCTGAAAATTGGGGCTCTGTTACTACAGGAACTGAGTAAAACTATAAACCTAAATCCCTTCCTTTCCCTAGAGACTGAGGTAATCTAGAGGAGGAAATTAAGCTCCATGCATTGGGTTTGTAGATTTATATTTTTGTATATTTGTGATTATACCTTTGAAGTAAACATTTCTTTGTAAAAACTAATCTGACTGGATGAGGGGAATATCCTGTGAGACTGCTATTCTGGGGTGGTGGGTAGGGGAAAAATGGGTAAACAATTGTAACTCAAAATCTGATGGAAATGATGTAAAACCAGAAGTTTAAAAAGCATTTTTTGGGGGAAAAAAACAAAAACAAAAACAAAACTAATCTGATTAAGTGGCTAAATGGAACTGGGGTGCGGGGAACCCACCATAGATTGGTACTGGAGTCAATGGCAGAGAGCCTAGACACCCTAACCCCCTTGAAATATAACATCCATGGCTTTCAGGCAGTAAGGACCTAGGCAGTCAGTGTTCTATTATGAACCAAAGAGACCATTACCACTGAACTGTTCAATCCAATGGCTTTTTCGTCATTTTGCTTTACCCATTTGTAGTTTTTGACCGTCAAGCATTTTCTCTTCTTTTGAACACTCTTACCTTCCTTTTATCATCTGTGTCACAATTCTGTTTTACCAAGTCTCCATTGCCAGATCATCATTTATCTCTTGCTTAAATGGGTGTCCCAAGGTTGTCTTCAAAGGTTCACTGCTAGTAATCGTAACTCTAATCTGGCTATACCTAGCTTCTCAGTCTAACTTGGTATTCCCCTTCACGTGCTATATTCCAGCCAAACTAGTACATCTTCCCTGGACACTCCATCTTCCACTTTAATGCCTTTAGTGCCTTATGTCTAAAAACAAACTCCTCCTTCACCTCTTCCTCTGAGAATCCCTTGACTTCTTTAAGGCTCAACTTGAAAAGATTTAAAAGACTTCCATGATCTACCCGCTTGAAAGTACCCTATGTACTTGCTGTTATCTGCCCCAAAGAATATAAATTACTCAAGGACAGGAACTTTCATTTTTGTCTTGGAATCTCTGTTATCTAATACTGTGTAAGGTTATATAGTAAGGTATTTAAATTCCTTCTCCCGAGTTTAACTTTTCATTCCACTCTTCCTCAGCCTTGTATGTCCCTATTTTTTTGTCCTCATGATGACCTCCAATTTTTATACTTGTCAGTTCTTTCCCAGGCTATCAATCCTAGATTTCCCTATTTAGACTTTTTGGGAACCATTTCAACTCTATGCTCTACAATCCCTTGCCCCCTACATTCCTATTACCCATCTTGTCCTGCCAAACCTCAACCTTAGATTATTCCCACAACCTGCTACATTTGTTTCTAGTCATATACTTCTGAAAATTGGAGAATATCATGAGACTTGTTGATGCTGATCGTGTCCCCTACAAATTTATGTTATATAATCTCAACTGGACCCTCAATGTGGCACCTCCCTATTGACTGATTCACTATCCCACTTGGGATAGTGGTGTTTCCAAATTTTTTCACCTCCTCTTAAACCTCCATGGTTTCTCCCCTCACCTCTCACCTGAGAAACTTGCCTCATATTTGCTGAAAAAGTCCAAGGCTATTTGCCACAGGCTTGCTCTTCTACTTATCTCACAACAATCACTCAGATGTCTCCTACTGCCTGTCTTAACCCCATCTTACATGAAAAGGTGACCCTTACCTGCACAAAGGCCATCTTATCCCATCTTGTCCAAAAGATTTCTGCCTGCTAGTTGGTCTCCCTGCCTTGTCTCCTCAATCCAGTCTTTCACTGAATTATTAAATTGATCTTCCTAAAGTCATCTGATCGTGTTGCCCCATCTTAAAGAAATTACAGTAATTTGCTATAACTTCCAGGATCAAATATAAAATTCTGTTCAGCTTTTAAGTCCTTTACAACCTGACCCTTGCTTTCCAGGCTTCTTTCATGTACTGTGATCCAGTAACACCTCTCCTTGTGGTCCTTCCTTAGTTTCCTTCAAATATCAGGTAAAGACCCACTTTCTGCAAAAAGCTTTTCTTGCTCTTCAATCTTATTAGATTATCTTTGAGACCACCTCTAATTTACCATGCCCTGTGATTTTTATCATAAAATCAAGAAGCATGGCTAACTCTCAAACAGGTTAATATATGTGAGTTCATTAGCTTTTTAAACCATTTTTTCTGTGCAAGACATATTTTTTTTTTTTTGCAGAGTGGGAAAAGGAGGTGTTTAAATATTATGTGATTATAACTCTTATTTGGATAAAAAGAATTACCAGCATTTTGGACCAATATTTGAGGATGTTAAAGGAAGACAAAACTTTGCCAAGTACCAGGGTAGGAGAAAGTAGTGATACTGGTCCAAGTAACAAAAACCCCCAGTTTTTAATCTATATTTAACATACTTATAAAATGACAAAAAAAAACCCAAAACCCTGTGACTTATGTCAAACAGTAAAACTGTACTTAAATCAAGTTGGAACTGATGTTACCTATAAAAGGCTGGATAGATAAATTCAAAAGGGCTAAGAAGTTCTAACAATTTTTTTCTTAAATGTAAATGCTCAAGTACTTCCTTGAAAGCACTTTAAAATGGTACAAAGCATTTCAATACGACGTGTGAGGAAGAGATAGTACAGCAACATGCTCAGTGAATACAGCAATGTAAATAAAAGAAAGAAAACTGAAGCTGAATGCTATGACATGACCAGATATGAGAAGATGCTCTCACACTTCTCTCCCCCAACCATCATGCTCCTTTGCAGATGTGGGGGTGCACTGTAGCAGAATGCCACATATCATAACAACAGGCTTATTCAGTATATTGGTTGGGTCCGAAAAACTTTTCCTTTTTTTTTTTTTTTAAATTAAGGAACAGCTTATTTTGTAAGGGAGCAAGGAAAGGATACAGCAGGAAATGTAAGCATAAAAAGATACCATTAAAAAAAAAAACACAACCTTTCAAATCCCAGTTCTGCCAATGTCTGTGTCTGTGAAACATTGGGCAAGGATATTTTCACTCTTCAGACCTCAATTTACTCATCTAGAAAAAAGAGGAAGGCCCTAGAACCCTTCCTAGGTCCCTCTTTCAGTTCTAAATCTTAATTCTATGCCCTATTCATTAAATGGGTTCCATTTTTAAAGCTCAATATTACATGTACTTAAAGACACTTTAAAAATTATTCAATATTTATTAACTATAGACTTCTTATTCAGATTGGTGTTCTGTCATTAATTAAATCAGGTTTTATAATATTTTCCCATCATTATCAGTTCAGTCCAATTACCATTATTTTAAGTCTTTGCCTAATTTACCAAAGGATATAACTTCTTGAAGTAACCTTTGTGTCAAAATAAAATTTATTATTAAATAAGTAAAATTAAAAAAAACTAGTTTTTTTAAATAACATCTTTAATTAAAGTTTTTGCAAAGGCAAAATATTAAACTTAAAATAGGTCTTAGTACATCAAAATACTAAGTTCTCTAATTGTATTCCAAGCATGGCCTTTGAAACATAATATCCTGTATATCACAGAAGAGCAACCTTGATCTGTAATTGTACAGAATGACTTTTACAAACATAATAAATATATTTAACCCCGTACACATAATAGTATGTACAACAGCAGTTGACAATTGTAGCTCAGAACAGCAAAAAAAGGGTATTTGCCTCGCCCCCCACCAAAAAAAATATTGTAGTCCATCGGTACCTTGATACACACTGGACTATAGGTGTAAATAACCCCAAATAGTTCCTCCCATAAAAAGTTCCTTTTGTTCTTCATAATAGGCTTAAGCCAAAATAATTTTTTAAAAGCCACAATAACTGACCAAAAGTAAATGAGAACTTTTTTAAAAAAATGGACATAAAATTTAAATATCACTTCCCTAGCATAATAGTGGGATAAGAATCAAAACTGTGTGTATGTGTGTGTATGTGTGTATTTTAATCCTATATTTAACCACTGAATTTGAAAATCTAAAATAGGTTAATTTGAAATTGGTGCAGGGGATGAGAAAGGGCTTCTGCCAAAAAGAAAAAAAATTAAAATGCTAGTAAAAGTCAATTAACATTGCACAACAACTTCTAAATAATAACAAAAAAATTCAGTGTAAAAATCAATCTGCAAATAAAGTAATTTTTTTTCAAGTGTAAGAAATTGGTAATTTTTAAAAAGGGAACTACTATGGGAGTCTATTTATCTGTTTTCCTGTACTGGGATTATGAATATTTCCCCTATGGAAGTAGTATACGGTGACATTATTGCTATTGGGTATTAATGAAATACTTTCAACAAAGGGGAATATACATCCCCCCACCCAAACCCCCCAAAAAGGCAAAAAAAGATTAAAAAAAAAAAGCCCATACCTTGATTTTTCATTTTACACTCTAGCAAAGGAAAACATGTGTACATCATGTTTTCATGTTGTTTTCTAAGAACAGTGAATATTAGAACTATGCTCCTCAAAAAACACACTGTAAAATCACCATGTACTTTTGAAATCTTGATGTTATTACTTTAGAGGACTATGCCAATGTGGCCTATGATTTCAATGCAAGGGACAACATGGATGTAACATTAGGATGAAATTTAATTACTTAGCAATAACAAAAATTGAACATTAAAAATATAACAGTCCAATATAAAGTTCCTTATATGTCTATTCCCCTCAATAGCAGACATTTTACTTATTTTGATTTTAGAAATTAATTGCACATTAAGAGTTTTTAAAGATACATTTGGAACACCACAAAAATTAAACGTGCTCTCAGGAATTCAAGTGGCCCAGCTTATTCAAATGACCACCAACCAAGAATCTGTATACTGAAAGGCACAAATTTCTACACTTTATCCAGTTGCTATGCAAATGTCCATTAGAGCTGATGATTAATGTTAAAAGATATTTCCCCAGGTTTTTCAAGTTAAAAGGTGCTGTTACCATCTGTGCAAATCTAAACTTAATGCTTTTGAAACCTCTCATCTCTGTAATATCAATACTGAACTATTTCTTCTACTTCAAATAAACAAGTTATATTAATTTAAAAACTCAAAGTGGGAATTCCTTGTCCTCTTCAAAGGAATGACAATCTCTATGGAACCTAATGAAATGGTCTGTTCAATTACAATGTTAAAAACCATGATTAAAATTCAAGTACGATAAAAGGTAAGCAAGCTACATTCTTACAGCAAATTGCTACAAAATAAAATTGAAAAGTTTGATTTAAAAGGAACACTTGAAGTAGCAATATGTAAGAGCACAATTTGGTAAGTCATTTTGTTTGACTGGCTTTCAAAAAACTTCACAGGTAATTAAAACAAAATCCCTCATTTGCCAAGCATGCCATAATTAATATGTAAGACACAGGTGCAAATACAAATGGTTATTAACCTGCTTCAAAATAATCCGAAAATTATTTTGAAAGCAGTAGTTATTCATATCACAAAATACAGTATAGTGACAGGCCAGTTTATAATGCTGCTATATGAACAAAAAAGATATGTCTACCACAGAGGACCCAAGACATAAAAGAGCATTATAACATGGGTGCCAGTAGCCAGAAGATTTCATTTGTTCAATTGTGTGCAGCATTGCTAAACTTTTCCAGGTAGATGACTGACTCCTTTTTTGGGTAAACAAACCTATTTGGCAGCTTTACTTTCTGACAATTCAAAAAAAAAAAACAAAAAACTTAGGGTAACAACCAGTCTGGTCCCCCCACCCCATCCCAGCATATAAATGACCTCCAAAAAAATTCCATGTGCTTTTAGCATAGTGGTAATTTTTTAAAGTTTTTTTCTTAAAAAAAAAAAAAGATTAAGATTATATCCTAAATTAAGACAAATCAAAATAAAAATCCTACTCAAAATCTTTACATCAAAACAGCACTTAATTATTATTAATGTGACTGGAAACCAACTTTATAATGAGGCTTACAACATGTAAGCAAGGACAAGAGGGGCAGTCATTTGATTGGGCCCTCTGGTGAGTAGACAATCTTAGAGCTCTAAGTGGTGTAAAAAAACCCCTATGTAATGGCTCATCACAGTTTTCGTCCTTGCAATGTACTTTAAGGTTTTCACGTAAGCTACTGCTGCAAACATACTGAGAGGAAAATAAAAGGGAGCCTAAGATGGGAGAGCGAAAAGAAAAGCAGTTAATAAATATACAGGAGATTAAATACACTTGGAATTTGTCAACCTAAACCATGACAGAATTTTAATTATCCAAAAGGAACAGAGATCGAGACAGTGTCCTTTCAGTCTGCTAATGATATTAAGTCATCCTCTCCCAAGTAGCTGACATAGTGAACATTGCAGTGCTTACAGAAACACTCTTCTTGAGTCTCTGGTGGGACACTGAACTGTGACTGCTAATCCAACCCCACTGCCTTCCTTCCTGATGAACAGGAATACTTGTTTACATTGCCCATCACTTGTTTTTAAAAGTAGGGCCACCATGTAAACAAGAAGGACATTCACACTGAAGCAGAAAAAGTTTTGCCTAAAAGTCACTTGTCAAAAAAACTCATTTGTTTACCTTAACTTTGACAATTAGATTTCTGTTATCAAGTTTTGCTATTCTTTCCCAATAAGCACAAGACTCTTTTTTTATAGTAACTAAATTGTTTAACAAAATCAGTGTCCTCACCCTCAACTATAATAAATGCACTGGATATCTAAAAGCTTGGAGATTAAGTTCACTGAGACAAATTTCAGCCTAATTATAGGAATAAATCAATGTATTTGCACATGTATATACAACTTCAATCAGATGGTACCCTTTGAAATATATCTATTCCTGAGCAGCCAATTTGGCTTTAAAAGGAGAAAAGGATGAGGAATGGGGGGCAGGCCCTCTCTAAGGAAATTAAACTTACCACTGTTATTTCCTCTCAATTCCTGTAAAATGTTTTTGAATTATACTGAACAGATTTAAAAAACTTAATTTTAAGGTAGACAGATGGATAGATATGTATATAAAGTTTTAGGTCAAATAAAGATGTGGTCTCCAAAAAGTAATTTAATTGGGAAGCAATTCGGTATAATAAGATGATTGAGTCCCAATCCAGCAAAGGACCTGGGTTCAAATTCCAGCATCTATAAAATGAGGTTCTGGCAAGATGACCTCCTAAAGTCCCTTTTAGCTCTAAGTGTATGATCCTATGAATATTATCATTGATTATATTCTTTTCTCTATTAAAACAGATGCTGAGAAAAGGAATGGAAAGGGATATAGAAGGAATATCACCGAGGGAAAATGGCAAGTAAAATTACTTAAGACCTATCAAATAGAATTTTAAATCTTTTCCTTATACAAGAGAATTTTAATTCAACACCATAATTCTTTCCCTTTTGTAAAAAGCCCCCACACAAATTCAATCAATATAATGACCACACACAAGAAGTTCCAGATCATTCTATCAAAAGGGAAGAGGTCCTCTGATTTGTTCCAAGAAATATTTTCTGATTTAACAAGTTAGAGGGAGAAAGATGGCAACAAAGCCTTACATGCTAATTACTGGCTGTAGGTACCTGTATGTTGAAGTGATAATTATGGTATTTCTAACAAAAACTCAGCTCCCAACAACACCAGATGCTACAATTCCATGGCTTGCCAGTCTGAAGTAGTGTCTACCTTGTCATGGTCAATCTTTGTTCCAGTAGCTTTGCTTCTACCATACTTTTCTGACATGCAGAAGTAAATTTTGGTTGAAGTATATGTCCTAAGTTTTCAACCAGTCCAGCTTTAAGAATCCTTTTTTTTGTTTGTTTTTTAAATTTTTCTTTTTTTAAAAAGGCAATTCTTCACCATTCCGCATCCCCAATGGCTTTGGAAAATACATAATCTCTTCCGTTAAGATTCATAATGCCATCTTTGAGGTGAAACTTCCACTTGTTTTTACTTCTGTGGATCTAAACAAACAAAAAAAGATGAAAATAAGGGTACAAAGAAATGAGGATTTTTTTAAATTAAGAAGACACCATATTCCATTTAAAAAGTAAATCATGATGATTGTAATGAATAATCTTCATTCCTAGAGAACTGTAGAATACATATCCCCCCCTTTTCAGTGTGTTATGGGGAGGGGGGGAAGGGAGAAGAGGCTGAGACTATGCAAGTGGAATTAAGTGGCAAACATGGCCACTGTGTACATTTGGATTTTGCTTAATGCTTTTTTTTTAAAAAAATAAGAAATAGTTCAATGAAGATGAGAGGGTTCTGACTATAATTATTTTGCCAGAGGATAAAAATGGAAAATAAACAAATCTAAAATCAGTCCATTTTGACTACTCTTAAGAATTTTAATGGAGTAAGAAGTGTAAATTTTAAAAATTAAACTAAATAGACCTTCACTATCTATGCTAAATCTGTTCCTCACTATACATAACCAATAAGCCACAATAAATACAAGTAACATTTCATTACTTTAAACAACATGCTTAAGCAACAACAGTGAGGCACCTATAATCCCTATTTAAAGAAATAAAAACTGAATCTCAAAGAGGTCAAATGAATAGTCCCCAGGCACAAATCTTAGTATGGTATAAAACCAAAATGTAATAATAAGTTTTTAAAAAGTCAATTATGCTAAAATTATCTTTATTTTATAGTTCTTATGGCTTTTAATTTATTGGTTAAACCTTAAGCTATCTACCAACTGTATTATCTCAGCCTGGCAAATGCATTCTCACAAATGATGTTGCACATAGAAATAAGTGTGTGTGTATGTATCTGTCTCTCACCTGAATATAGAATAAGATTTCTATCTACTAGGCACTCTTTAACTGCCTCATTTGGATTTATTTTATTAAATTCCTACAAATTACAGCTACTTTCAAATTGAGAATAATTAGGGTTAAAAACATAAAAGAGGGTGCTTTACTTTTCTTATCTTCTATGACTACTTCAGCAGAGAAGGAAAATAAAAGAAGCAAACCTAAAACCAATTATTCCTAACTACTTTTTATAAAAAAATTTGATGAAATAGGAAGTAGAAATTTAAAAAACTAAACAGATCTCCATTTTCTATGCTACTGCTGCTGGTCTCTATGCCTAACCTAAGAGTCATAACAAATAAAAACAAGTCACTTCTAATTCAAGTTTATAACACAATTTCTTCATTAACAACCCTGTGAGGCATTATAATCTTCATTTAAAGAAATGGAAACATAGTCTCAAAGAGGTCAAATGATAAGCCCCCAGGCAACAAATCTATTAAATGGCAGAGCCAGGTCCTCAGACTTAGTGCTTCTTTAAGCTCAATTCTAAATATTATGATTTTCTACTAAACTACTTACCTATTTCTTCTGCACCTCAAAAATGTCACCAAAAAAAAGTTCTGTCTATTTTTCTTTCAATACGTCCTTTATTCATTCCATTCCTATTGCTGCCACCACACTACATAATACAAAAATCTTGATGACTCCAAAACAACCTCCTCAACTGACTGATTCATTTTACAAAACCCCCTTTCAAGCCTAAAAACCCTTTTGCCCCGAATCCAAGTCAGAATTATGTTAGCATTGTAAAATATCCCCTTCCAACATGGCACTGTTGTGAAAAAAGTCAATGGAAGGTTGCTCTTTTTCCCTTTTTGAAACACCAATGTTCTTATAAAGAAAGTGAACTTCCAAGACATTTCTACTCAGTGGGTCTAGAATTCTGCCCTTGAACTTCAAACTATCTAAATTCTCTTCTACACAACAATCCTTCAAATAGATATTCTCTTATTATGTCCTCTTGTGGCAATTTCTACTCCAGTTGTAGGTATATATGCATGTATTGTACACACAAATTTGCAGGTATAGTAATCGACATTTGTGGAAGTATCCTAATTAACTAAAGCAGAGCAAAACATACTGAGATTTCTGTCATATACAAAAACATTAGAGACCTTTGACCTCAGTAGTCTGATTCATATAAAAATTATATATTTATATAAATGATATATCATATATAAATGATACTAAGTAGTTCAGTCTATGAGCTTGGTCTTTCATCTACTTCTTTTGGGTGCCCTCTAGTGGAAAAATCAGTGAAATGGCCAAAGAGAGGGGATACATACACACATTTGATGGCATAGTAATTAACATTTGGGAAAGTATCCTAATTAACTTAAAGCAAAGCAAAACAAACTGAAATGATTGCCATACACCTAAACATTAGACTTTTGACCTCAGTAGTCTTAATTCATTGAATAGCTGAAAAATATACTGGAATCAGAAGTCAGGCAACATGGATAGCCCTAGCTATCATTACCTACCTATATGACTGAGCGGTAATACAACATTTCTAGGCCTGTTTCTTCATTTGTAAAGTGAGAAATTTATTCTAGAAGATTTCTAAGCTTCTTCAGTTGTATGGGTTTAATGACTTCTATAACACACAAGGTAAGACAAGAAAGGGACAAGACCATAACAGAGCAGACTGTATTCTATAACTAATAATCTATACAAACCAAGTGTTTGACATCAATTACAAATGAGGTCAAGAAAAATCTTATTAAAAATCCTATAGAAAGTTAGCATTGTATTAATACTAGTAAGAATAACAATAAGCAAATACATTTTAAAATTGCTCATACATCTATGAAAATTTAAAATACAATTTAGAACAATTTATTCCCTATTTCTCTTCCCAAAACTATTTCAGAAATAGTTTCCCAAACATTTCTGAAATAGATAATGGTATGATTGTCAAAAGATTTAGAACCTGAAGTGATCCAACCCCCTTATTTTAGGTAGACAGGAGAGGAGACTCAGAAAGTGTAAATGATGGGTAGTAAGGAGCAGAAGTAGAATTCAAACCTATGTCTTCTAAGTTCAAATCCAGTATTTATCACACCACAAGCTGACAATACATTTTCAATTCTGCAGCCAACTTCAAGTTTTGTTTTTTGTTTCTGAAATGCACAATACATATGCTTTGAAATAAGAACTATGACCAGGATCGATTTTGTACTCCCAACTGCCCTACTATATAGAGTCCTCACAACTCCTCAGTTCCCTCACCCATCATCTCTTCCTTCCTACTGGTCACAGAGCTGTCATCTACGTCATTTTAAAGTCTGCCAAGTATTTTAAATGCAGTATTTCAAGTGAGCCTCATTACAACCCGATGAGGAAGGTACTGTAGGCACTATTTCCATTTTATGGATAGGCAAAGACTGGCAAGCTCAATTACCATAGGCCCATATGACTTCCTTACTGGTGATACTGCTCAATCAGGCAAATGATAATCCATTTGTTCCCCTGGATTCCATTGCCTTCTACATCCTCCACAACCTTATTCCTGCTATTGTCTTTTCCATGTATCTTCGCATTTCTCTTTCCTACTACTTTTTTCTCAGTGTCCTAAAATCATAGTCATGCTATCCCTAATCCTAAAACTGTTTTCCTTTAACCCTCCCACTCTACACCCATGTGCCATTCACTTTTTTTCTCATCACTGTTTCCCAGGGCCTAGCATATGAAATGAGCAATAAATTAATGTTGATTGTCTCTAGTTCCTCACTCCCCAAATTATTCTGTCAAACTTTTAAAACTGGGCTTCTGCCCTCATCACTCTGAAACGTACTTACAAAGGTTACTAAATACCTCAAAACTCATATCCAATGGCTTCTGTGAGTCTTCATACTTATTGATCTCAACAGTATTTGACCCAATTGGTAACTCCTTCCTATATAGTCTCTTTATTCCATTAGCTTTAGGGACAGAACATTATTTTGTTCTACCATTCCGGTATTTTTTCTATCTTGGATGCTGGCTTGTTAATCTTTTCTGAAACCCTTAATGTAATCCCCAACAATTTTCTTCTTCCTTTACACACATTCTACTACAGAAATTTCTTGTACTCCCAGGGATTTCATCTGTATGCAAATTAACTCCCAGATCATTCAGATCTGTATTTTTAACTATCTCCAAGATATTTTTACCTGGAGGGTCTAGCAGGACATGAAAAAAATCAATAATAAAGCCTAACTCATCTTCTTCCTTCTTCAATACACTTATTGTATTCAATACACTACTACAGCAACACCCCCCCCCTTTTTTTTTTGCTTTTTGGAGGGCAACTGGGGTTAAGTGACTTGCCCAAAGTCACAAAGCTAGTAAGTGTGTCAAGTGTCTGGGGCTGGATTTGAACTCAGGTCCTCCTGACTTCCATGGCCAGTGCTCTATTCACTGTGCCACCTAGCCACCCCTACAGCAACCACTCTTAATCTCCCATTACCCAAGGGTAATCTTTTAGTACATCCTTCTCTCATTTTCCTGTTCTATCCTTAATGTCTTTCAATTCTACTTTTAATAAGTCTTTTTACTTTTATTCTCTTAATATCAAATAGGTAAGCATTAGCAGTCGGAAGATGGTAAGGTGAGAAATTTCAGTACAAACAACCTCTACAGCTTGTTAAACTCCTTACCTTATCGTATTGGCACACAACAACATTCTCTGTATCAAATAGTTCCTGTCCTTCTTCATCACTCACATCATCCTCACTATTCAGGGGTTCCTAGAAAAGACATTTATATTAATTTATTATCAATCAATATTACTAGCATTAAACCCTACTAATATTCAACAATCTGAAGCGTTCTGAAAGTCTACACATGAATATAATGGCAGAGTAAGTGACCACCTCTGATTTTTTTTTAAGCAATTGGGGTTAAGTAACTTGCTCAAGGTTCCACAGCCAGTCATTATTTATGTGTGGGTGCTAATTTTCTGAGGCTGGAACCGATTCTGGGTCCTCCTGACTCCAGGGCCAGTGCTCTTACTCACTGTGCCACCTAGCTGCCCCAATACACATGAATATAAAAGGCAGAGTTAAGTGACCACCTCTGATTTTAACTGCCAAAAGCAACAGTTTGGGAGAATATGAAAATTCTTTACATGAAAGATATTTTATCTAGGGTTTCATTTCATTTCTGAATGTTATCTATTTGTAGTAACCTAGTAAAACAATGCACTAGCATTTGTCTGCTTTATCAAAGATGCATATTTAGGACTACTCTATGAATTCAAGAGCTGGAACTGATGTATTTTTAACTATACTTGTAGACATAAGTGCTATGATTTAACTGTCATAAATCTTATCACGATACACTTTAATCTTTGTGCAAATTTGTTGAATAACAACCTAAACTTTAAAAAAAAAAAGGATATATTAAATGTTTTCATTTTAGTTAGTTCAATCTTAATCCTATAGATTTATGAAGAACTTAAAACAATAATGGCTATTCTACAAGTTGCTCCCTAAGTAATCAGCACTTAATTACTGACCTTCCAAATAAAAACTATACACAGGCTACATGAAAAATATAAAATCATCAGTCAAGATTCTCATTTGTATTTTCCCCAGACTTACCTCTTCAACTTGTCCATCTTCTCCTCCATCTTTCTCTTTATCATCTTCTTCATCATCATAGTCTTCCTCTTCATCTTCATCTTCATCTTCTTCAGATGAAGTGTCCCCAGCCCCATCTACTTGTAGCACCAAAGGAGCTTGTGGCTGGGCAGGCTGCTGCTGTGGCTGCTGCTGACCAGTTGCCGTAATCTGTGCTTGTGCTGCAGTGGGAGCTGCTAGGGTGGTAGGTATGACTTGTGTCTTGTTTCCTGTAAATAAGATCTGCTGAGGTTGTATGATGACACCTGTTGGTGGTGGTATCCCTCCAGGAATAGGAGCCAAAACCTGACACATAAAAAAAAATGGAATATTCAAGTCTCATTCACACTTATTTTATTCATGATAGCAACAAACTTATGCTAGCCTCAACTGGCTCCTCAGAGCTACGCAGAAATCTTTTAAATC
Source organism: Gymnobelideus leadbeateri (assembly GCA_011680675.1). Lineage (NCBI taxonomy): Eukaryota > Metazoa > Chordata > Mammalia > Diprotodontia > Petauridae > Gymnobelideus > Gymnobelideus leadbeateri. Next base: position 252,256 of record WOXC01001280.1, on the reverse strand, counting down.
ATTCCTTCACAGTCCCATGTCCCCTCACCTCACCCCTTTTTATCTCAGTGGATTACTGAGTCTACTTTACAGTAAGAATTAAAAACACCTATCATAAATTCCCTCATTGCCCTTACTTCATATCATACAAAACACCCCTAATGTTTTTCACCTGTTCTCTTATTCTATTCTCATGTCCATCAAGCATTAATACATTCACAGATAAATCGATATAAAATAAATACACAGTGATTTGGGAGAGAGGACATTAACAGTCCCTTAAAGGAGGTGTAACTTCAGTGAAGCTTTGGAAGGAGGCAAGAAAGTAAAGCATTCCAGACATATGGGACACAGCTAACACAAGGCATGGAAGAAGAAAACAAAGTTGTACATAAGGAACAGTAAAAGCCGACCAGTTTTACTGGAATTTAAATAGAATGCAGAAGGGAAAGTAATGTGGGAAAGACAGGCTGGAGCAAGATTATCAAGGACTTTAAATATTAAAAATGCCAAAGGAGGATTCATATTTTATTATTTATTTGGTGCTACAAGTAGATGAGGCTGAGGACCCTTCATCTAATGAAGATGAAGATTATGATGATGAAGACAATAAAAAGAAAGATGGGGGAGAAGATGAACAAATTGAAGATATAAGTCTGAAATGCTGTGGAAATGAAAATGAGAAGCCATTGAGATTTTTTTGAACATGGGAGTGACAGGGTCAGACCCAAACTTTACGAATATTTATTTATCAGCAATGTGGAAAAAGGATTAAAGGGGAAGAAATTGGACTCAGGGAGATTCAGGAAGAGGCTATTTCAGTAGTAGGGATGATGAGAGCCTATACTAAAATGGGAGTGGCATGACTAAAAGGGGACAAAATATAGAACTGACCTGACATAGACTGGGCTAGTAAGAGCAAAGAGTCGAGGATGACTCCTAGGTGACTGAAAAAATGGTGGTCCATTACAAGAATACAAGTCATTCCCCAATTGATAAATGGTCAAAGGATATGAACAGAGAGTTTTCAGAGGAAGAAATTAAAGCTATCTATAGTCAGATGAAAAAATACTCTAAATCACTATTGATTAGAGAGATACAAATCAAAATGACACTGAGGCACCACATCACACCTATCAGATTGTCTAACATGACAAAACAGGAAAATGATAAATGTTGGAGAAGATGTGGGAAAGCTGGAACATTAATTCATTGTTGGTGGACCTATGAGCTGATCCAATTACTCTGGAGAACAATTTGGAACTATGCTCAAAGGGCTATAAAAATATGCATATACCCGTTGACCTGGCAATACCATCTAGGGAATATACAATCTAGGGCTGAATCCCAAAGTGATCATAAAAATAGGAAAAAACCCCACATACACAAAATATTTATAGCACCTTTTTCTGTGGTGGCCAAGAACTAGAAATTGAGGGGATGCCCATCAACTGAGGAATGGCTGAACAAGTTGTGGTATATGAATGTAATGGAAAACTATTGTGCTATACGAAATGATGAACAGGGGAACTTCAGAAAAACCTGTAAAGACTCCTATGAACTGATGCTGATTGAAGTGAGCAGAAGCAAAACAACACTGTACACAGTAACAGCCAGTGTTTGATGATTGACTTTGATAGACTTAGCCCTTCCCAGCAATGCAAGGATCTAAAACTGCCAAAGGAATCATGACAGAAGATGCCACCCACATCCAGAGAAAGAACTATGGAGTAGGAATGAATGCAGAGTGAAGCAGACTATTTTCTTTTTTGTTTTGTTTTGTTTTTTCTTTCTCATGGTTGCTCCTATTCATTCTGGTTCTTCTATACAACATAACTAATGTGAAAGTATGCTTAATGGGAATGTCTATGTAGAGCCTATATCGGATTGCATGCCACCTTGGGGAGGGAGGAGGGAGTAAAGGGGAAGAAAATTTAAAACTTATGGAAGTGAATGTTGAAAACTAAAAATAAACAAAAAAAAAAGAATGGTGGTCCATTCAACAGAATAGGCAAGCTATGAGGAGGGTGGGTTTGAGAGAGAAAATATTTACTTCTATTTTAGATATGTTTGTCTTCTTCCTTGCAAAAGTAAATCTGGCCTCTTGCACTAATTTTTTTAAGCTCTTCTCTTCTCTGGGAGCTGGTACCCTCTATCATTCCTATTTTCTTTCCTCTTGAATCTCCACCTCTCTACTGCTTCTTTACCCACTTTTTACAGATAGGATTCCTTTATCTAAGCAACTTTCCTATTATCTCGTCACCTCAAGTTTAACAATTTTAACTATTACATCACCTTCAGTTTTCTTCAGAGATTGTTGTTCCTAGTTCCAAATGGGTACTTCCCATGACTATTCTTAGCTTTCTTTTCTTCCCCCCCACTTTCTTTTTTTTTTAAGATCTATCCAATTGTATAGTTTTGACCTAATATCACTATCAAGTTAAACTCCTAAACATTTATCTTCTGCCCAAAATTTGTCAAGCCCTATCCCCATAATAATAGAGTGAGGTCTGCTATCTACCCAGGACATGTATGCAGAACAAGATGGAAAAAACTCCAAACACTTGTCAAACAGGACTGAGTATCAAGACCCACACTGGTGATTCACATGGACACAAATGATATCACCCAATGAAGAGTACCATCATTTAAAAAGAGAATTACCAAAAACAAAGAGAAATAGCAATGAGATCCTCCCCATAAAATAATTCGCCAAGTTCAGGAAACAAGGCCTGAGGTCAGTGCTAACTTGAGTCTCAACACTCTGGAACAAAATCTAAAACCCTAGACCTCGTGATAGGTGATTGAACAAGAAAACACAGTCAATTCCCAGGAGACAAGTCTGAACTAGCTTGAACTCTAGTTTAGATTTTCAGGAGAAAAGGTTTAAAGCCAATGACTACCTGGTGAGTGATTGCACAAGCCACTGAGATGAGGGAGACCCCCCAGAAAGGGACCAAAGCAACAAACTGCAGCAGTGGATGTGGCTTAGTCTTTACTGTGGATTCAACTCCTAATTCTAGTTCAGGGCTTCAGATGGAGGGAGGGTCTGATCCTAAGCAGTTACCTTGCCAGGAAAACAAGAGCAGATTTTGTGACTTCCAACTACTTTTTGGTTCCTAAAATGAGGTACTTAAAAATGAACACAGTACTACAGATATACAGAGACTGTAGCAGAGGCTGGCGAGACTTTAATAACCTCCCTTTCTTTGTACACTATGCATTTATTTATTCATGCAGCTAAACATGCTTCCTTCTCTCTAGCTGCCATACCACACTGTTTAACAAACTAACACTGTAGTTCACAAAATCCCTGGTATTGCAGGGATATCAAACCATGTTTAAATGTTTTCAGACCATGTTTTTCCTGTCCTTTGTTGCTGTTCTTCAGTCATTTTTTAGTCATGTCTAATTTTTCGTGATCCCAGCTGGGTTTTCCTGGCATAGATACTGGAATAATTTGTCATTTCCTTTTCTAGCTCATTTTACAGATGAGGCAAACAGGGTTAAGTGACTTGCTCAAGGTCACCTAGCTAGTAAGTGTCTGAGGCCAGATTCTACCTCAGGAAGATGCCCTTTTCCTGTCCTATATTTACATAATATTTACTTTTAACCTGTTAAAGACTTTACAATAATTAATAATCTTAATAATCTTCCATTACTATTCTATCCTGTTAAGATCTTTCTGGATCTGATCACAGTCGATATTTTAACCAATGTTCCCAGCTTTGTAAACCTGCAAATATGACAAAATGCCACTTTATGCCTTCATCCATGTAACTGATAAAAATATTACACAGCACAGGACTAATTCTACTCATGATTGACAATAATGCATTCTTTCTTTAATTATACCACTATTCTTCCAGTCACCAAAGCATGAAACCCTCAAGTCACCACTGACTAACCTGTCATTTGCCGAATCTATCACCTCCTGAATACATCAGGACCCATTCTTCTCTATCTCCCCAGCTCCTTCCCACTTCCTTCTGCAACCCTGTGTAGATTCTCATTATTCTCATCCCAACTATGACATAGCTTCCTTCACTGTTTTTTGTGCCACTGTCTCCCCTCTTCAAACCATTCTTCATACCCCGACTGTGAAATTAAAGCCACTTACTCATCTTAGCAGTGAGATAAAATACAGCAAGTTCCTGGGACGAGGGCAGGAGTTTAAAAGCTACCTAAGGATAACTTTGGTTAGGCTGGCTTCTACAGTTGAAAAACAAGTAAGCTTCTACCCTGTTGCAGACATTGGTGATCAAAGTACAAAGAAGAAAACAAACTTTTTTTTTTTTGCTTTTTGGAGGGGGTAAGATAGGATAATTGGGGTTAAGTGACTTGCCCAAGGTCACACGGCTACCTTTTGTTAAGTGTCTGAGGCTGGATTTGACTCCTGACTCCAGGTCCAGAGCTCTATTCACTGTGCCACCCAGCTGCCCCCTAAACTCTACTTTCAATAAGCTTATATTCTAATGGGAAAGATGAAAATCAACCTATGGAGCATAAATTTAAAGCAAATAAAAACATAAAGTAAGCAATTAAATACAATGTACTTTGGGGAAAGGAGGGCAGTAGCAATTGAGGGAGATCAGGAAATACTTCATGAAGACGATAGTGCTTGTTGGTGGAGTTCTGAACTGATCCAACCATTCTGGACAGCAATTTGGACCTATGCCCAAAAGGCTATAAAAATATGCATGCCCTTTGACCCAGCAATACCTCTTATATCCCAAAGAGATCATAAAAATGCAAAAAGGACCCACACATACACAAATATTTATAGTAGTTCTTTTTGCAGTGGCCAAGAATTGAAAATTGAGGGGGTGCCCATCAATCGGGGAATGGCTGAACAAGTTGTGATTTATGAATGTAATGGAATGCTATTGTTCTATAAGAAATGATGAGCAGGTGAACTTCAGAAAAATTTGGAAAGATTTACATCAACTGATGCTGAGTGAAGTGAGCAGAACCAGAAGAACATTGTATGCAGTAATAGCAACACTACAATGACCATCTTTGATAGATTTAACTTTTCTCAGAAATACAAGGATCTAAGACAATTCCAAAACACTCATGATGGAAAATGCTGACCACCTCCAGAGAAGGAACAATGGAGTCTGAATGCTGATTGAAGCTGACTATTTTCTCTCTCCTTGTTTTTGTTTCTTCTTTCTTGTGATTTTTGCCTTTGGTTCTAATTCTTCTTTGCAATATAACTAATGCAGAAATATGTTTACTGTGATTGTATATGTATAGCCTATATCAGATTGCATACTTGTCTTGGGGGGGATGAAGTGGAGGGAGGGGGAGAAAATTCAGGCCTCCCAATCTTATAGAAATGAATGTTGAAAACTAAAAACAAATAAATATAATTTAAAAAAAAAGAATGCTTGAACTATGTCTTAAAAGGAAGTTTTTTTTTAAACAACAACAAAATAAATGACTCCAAAATCAATTCAACAGTCTATGTTCATGTACATTCACATCTTCAATAGAGAAGATATTCTAACTCTACAGGACTGAAACAGACAGCTGTTGAGCAGAACTGAAGCAATCTTTCAGAACTCTCTACCACCTAATGTATTTTTCTCCCCATTTAAAATATGTGATCTAAAAACTTGTAGAGTCTTAACCTGTTTTACAAAATCAAACTGAAAAATACAAAAACAATAGGACAGATTACAATAAGTAAAGCAAGCATATAAAGTTTTGTTAATAAGATAAAATAAGGAAACTCAAAACCTTAAAACATGCTCATTATTTGCTGGAATTAAGTACATTGCAGACACAGTAAATGGCCAGTGTATGGAGAAGAGATGGCATAAAGTATGTGAGGAACAGAGAGAAGGCCAGTTTGGAAAGATGAAGAGAGTATGAGAAGGGGAGAAATGCCCAACGAAGAAGACAGAAAAAAGAAAGACAGAAGAAGAAAGATCCGTTGGAGGCATGTCGTGTAGTGCTTTAAAAGTCAGACTGAGGGGTTTATATTTTAGTCTAAAGGAAATAGGAAGTCACTGGATTTAGGTGATTAAGGGAGCCAGAAGTCGGAGCTTGAGGAAGATTACTCTGGAAGCAAAGGTAACAGAAGTAGGCTTAACTACAGTGGTGAGAGACTTAAGGCAGGGAGACCAATTAGGAGGTTTTGCAATAATCTAGGCAAGAAATAATGAGGTCATACAATAAAGAGGAAGCAAGGAAGGGTATTTTAAGCCACAGGAAAAGAACAATTTGAAAACTGAAGTAGTTCATCTGGCCTCCATAACATCAAGTTCTTTTCCTAATAGGTCTCAGAACATTTCTCCTCAGCTCCAACTCTACTCAAACTGGATTGTTCCATATTCTGACCTGCCTTCTCACTCGTATGTGAATTTGCCCACATTATCTGGACTAGACTCCTTTAACTTGCTCATCATGTGAAATCTTCCTATATATCTAAGGACTAATTCAGGTACTAATTCCTCTGAAATATTTCAAGATCTTCTCAATTAGGAGTGATTTCTTCCTCCATCAACATCATACACCCATGTTTGACCTTTTCCACATAGCTGATCTACGTTTAAATTGTATTTTAAATATTTATGTAATTTCTTCTCTAACCTTCTTCATCTTTGTGAGTTTGAGCATAGTGCCTAATCCCCTGAATAGAGATGGCATTTAAGATTTATCTGAATTGAATATTAAGTATTTCAAGATCTCAAAACTTTCAGTATTTCTCAGTACATAGGAAGATTTTCAAAATGTTAAGTTACAAGTGCTAGTTTTCTTTGTGAAGTGAAGTAGTCTCTTTCTACAGAGGTTAAAACTTTAGTGTGAAGAAAAAAAGAAAGCCAGTTTTCTTATTGCCACCGAGGATCCCACCCTGTCATTTAATTTAAACCTTTGATGAGAAATACTACAAAGACAATGGAAAAGGATTTCTGGGCACCAATCAAGCTAGTGCCATGTCTACTACAACCACCTAGCTTTACTCAGGTAAGGTCTCTGGCAGAACACAGGTCACAGTGCGTTTATATGACAAATGAGGAAGGGTGACTGAGCTTATCTTTAAATTCTAATAGCAGTGAGAATTAACACCAGTACTAATAACTATAACTAATTAACACCAATACTAATACCAGTGAGAATTAACAATACTTGTAGGTGCTACATATATCATAGTATTCCTTATAATTAAGACTGTTTTACCTGTTGTATAACAGGAGCTTGTACTCCCCCAGGCTGCATCTGTGGTATAGCTTGCTGCTGCAAAACCACTGACTGCTGTGGTTGAAGGATATACTGGGCACCACTGGCAGTCCTGACTACCTGTAGAATCTGGCCTATAACAACAACAAAAAGTTATTCAAGTTATCTTTTAAGTAAAGATTTCTATAGCACATCACAAGTTAGACTGAATAGGTTTCACTGAAAAGAACTCAAAATATGCTAGTTAGCTGACAATATGCCTAAACTGAATTTAGTGCTATCATCTATACTACTCTTCTATACTCTTCTCTCATATTTTTTCCCTTCTCTACTTCTGTTCAAATTCCAAAGTGCTGCTTTAAACACGGCACTTTCTATAGTTCTCATCTTTTTGCTGCCCTCCAATAGGGCCTTATTAATATGTGATTTGATTACAGGATCCAAATTGCTCACTTAAATACAAAGAGTCTGATTCTACTGGTTAGTTGTTCAAGAGACTGAATCTAGAGTGAAGCAGAAACTGGATTTTAAAATCCTACCTCTGCTATTTGTTACTTAACTCCTCTGACCTTCAGCTTCCTCATCTGAGATGAGGAGGCTGGACTGGGTAAAGTTTAAATCAGAGTTTCTTAACCTAGAGTCTGTGTACACACACACACACACACACACACACACACACACACACACACACATTTTGATAGCTGCATTTCAATGGAATTGGTTTCCTTTGTAAATGGAATTGGTTTCCTTTGTAAATCTATCTTTAATTTATGCATTTGAAAAGATTTGTCTGAGAAAGGATCTAGAGACTTTGGAAGCCCAGCTCTAAAATCCCATGATCTTACTTTCATTACTTTAGAAGTGTGTACATTTTTCAGACTAACTAGAGGGCTGAGTGGAAAAACAGCTTAATTCAAAATGGAATCCTAGTAGCCTAAAAGGCTGACATCTTAAGCGAGCCCTTCTTCCTAAACAAAGCAAATTAAAAGCAAGATCAAAGTGACAAGACAATTGAAAATGCTTTTAAGAACTTCAGGAACAGATACACACACACACACACACACACACACGGTTATATTTGTTTTAGTAGATTGGTGGTTCCATTGGTCTGGAATTCCTGAAAAAGAATCCCCTCTGACTGGAGCAGATTTGGCGGCTGTTCTGCAACTTAGTGTCTTACCAAGTTGCCTGGTGCATGAGAGGTTAATGACTTTAAACAACCCCTACTATATGTAGCAGAGGTAAGACCTATACCTAGGTCTTTCTGAATGAGGATGTCTCCTCTTGGATGGTGTACTAAAATAACAGTGGCTATTCCTTAAACCTATGCCATCAAGAATGTGATCCTTTTGTTACACACTAGATGTGACATTAGTTTTGAAGCTGGTATCATCTCCAAGGGTATACATCCAAATATTAAACATTATTATTCTGCTTGACCAAAATCAAAAACTCTACTGCACTTTGCCTTACCTTGGTAAAGAAACAGACATGTCTTTGTTTCTTAAGCACCATAAAAATCAGTCAACAAGTACTTATTAAGAGCTTACTGTGTATAAGGACATGTGATGTAATAACCCAGCTGGCACTGACACAGCACTTTACAAACATTATCTCACTTGTTCCTCACAACACCTCTGGGGGGAGATACTGTTATTATACTCGTTTTACAGATGAGTAAACTAAAAGCAGAGAATAAATAACCTGGAGCCCAGGGCTTCTTAGCTCCAGGTCCAGCATCTAACGTGCTGTGCCATCTAGCTGCCTGTGTCCCAGGAAAAAATGCAACAAGGCCTTTATATGGGGGTTAGGGAGAATCTTAATTTATATATATTCCAATGCTCAGAAATCTATACACACGTGTAATTTTATGTATGTGTATTTATATGAATTGTCTCTGACAGACACTGATTAATTTTTTTTCCTTTCACACTAAGCAAGAATAATAAAATAATAATAGTGAACATGATAAATTATGAGTTACATATTTACAAATATGACTTACATGTATAATACAAGATAAAATATACTAAGATCTAAACAACTAAGTATTCAGATCTTAGTGTTTAATACTACTGTCTGTATACATTTTTCTCTGTTATTCCGAGAGTTTTGAGAAAAAAACAGTATTTTTAGTGAAAGCACAAAATAGGCACTAAAAGGTCACAATTACTCTCAGTCTCCTAATTAAATGAAAACATAAATTCATCAGTCAAGACTAGGTGATAGTGTAGTTTTTGAGATGTCAAAACAGACCTATCATTTTGAATTACCTGAATTACCTGAATTAGTTATTATCTGCTGAACAGGAGTAATACCAGCAGGCAGTGCCAATGTAGCAGCAGTGGCAGCAGCACTCTGGGGGGAGGAGATAAAAATAAAATCAGGTCTCAAACTGTAAATACTGAATCAAACAACAGAAAAAAACAGCTCCAAACAAGAAACCAAAATGGGAGAAAACGGACAAAGTTAAATCTATCTTTAAGATTATTTCTTTAAGAAAAACAAGTTTTGGGCGGCTAGGTGGCGCAGTGAGTAAGAGCACCGGCCTCAGAGTTGGGATGACCCGAGATCGAATCCGGCCTCAGAAAATGAGCACCCACACATAAATAATGACTAGCTGTGTAACCTTAAGCAAGTTACTTAACCCCAATTATTTAAAAAAACAACAACAACAAAAAAAAAAGTTTATTATCAGGAAAATGATAAGCCTTTGTTGAAACACCAGAAAATTTTGGACACTCTCAAAGAATTTAAACTTATAACAGAGGATCCTTAACAGGGATAACTATTCTTCAAAACATCTAGATTTCCATTTCCTGGGTATAGCTATAACACCTGTTCATATACTTATAACCAAAAGGATGGGAAGGGAGAGGAAAAAAGGTAAGGAGAAAGGACAAAGAAGAGCTAGAACAAAAAGTCTAGATCACCTTGAGCCAGCATATTTAAAAAAACATATTTTAGTATCTCTACTTCAATATAATCAGTCTTTTGTACATATATGCATTTCTGAAAAAAGGTCCACAGACTTCACCAAAGGGGTTCATGAAAACAAAAGTTAAAAACCTCAAGCCAGACAAAAAAGTGAAAAATGGAAATTATATACATTTGAGAAAGATTGTCCTTGTAAATTCAACTGAACTATGAGCTGTTAAAAGCAAATGACCGAGAAGAGATGGATGCAATAAAATCCTTAGAGGTAAACTCCAGGTAGTAGTAGTTAGCACTATGAACACAACAAAAGAAGCTAGCTGCTATCAAAAATAGTATGGTGTGCAAGGAGAATGGGTCTTTATATTTACAAGAATAAGACAGTGTTTATAACTTAAGAAGTGACTAAATTAATTTTATCGTAAACACTAAAGGAAAGGTCAAGAGTATTAGAAATATTCTAACTGATATCTGTATCACAAAATATTAGAAAATAATCCTTTTCTTATGAATTTCAAGAAGCACATTGAAAAATTAGAAGTCTAATGAACTTTGCAGTAGTTCTTTAGGCATTAGCCAATAGTATGTTAACATTCTAGTCAACATGGATATATTAAGTGCTTATAACTGACAGACATGCTAAGCATGAAAGATACAAAGAAAGGCAAAAACATAATCTTTATTTTCACAGAGCTTACATTGGAAGGGAGGGAAATAATCAAAGTATACCATATAAGGGGTATTTATGTATGCATGTGTACATGGATATTATTATTATAACCCCCTATCATTCATCTCACTTAAATACTACCGCTTTCTAAAAAGCTATAGCCTGAAAACAAAAGATGGGATCAAGTGTAGCTAGGCTAGCTAAAGCAGAATTCATCTAAAGCACCTACTTCCAAATATGGGGGAAAAAAAAGGCATACCTGCTGTTACTAAGTACAAAAATAATTTGAGGGTTTGCCAAAATTCAACACATCTTTATAAACTTAAAATTAAGGACAGAGGATATGCACACACATACACACACGCCCCCTATCTTTTAGATGATATAACAATTTAAAAAAAAAAAGAATTCCCAACATGCTTCCTCTCTGGGGTTAATTAGACTACTCCTCCCAACAGACACAAACACACACAAAATCAATTTCTGAAATAGTTCTTGCCTCCCATTTAAGAGTCAGATTTTATGTTCTGTCAAAGAGAATTACAAAATAAAAAACTCGACTTCTGTACATTCTTTTTTCCCACTGCTAAATCCAAAAAAATACATAATTTATTTGTAACATTCTTTAATGGTAGCCTCTTAAATTTATTTTGTTTTCTCTTACTAATCAATTTACATCACCATGTTGTAAATATTCTATTTAGACTGAAGTTGAGGTATAACTGATTAAAATGTTAAATTGTGAATCTTACCATACTTGAGGAATTCATATGTTGTAACAACTTAGACTCTGGTACAATAACTTGAGGTGGTGCTGCTGAAATAAAACAAAAATAATTATGCTTTAAGGACTCATATGTAAGGAATTAATAACTTTATAAAGATATGGGAATTTTAAAAGGTGTTTAAAAATTTCATTATTTCAAAATGGCAAAGTACTAAAAATATATATAATTTTTTAATCAACAATACTATGAAATCCAATTAATTTTCTCAACTACTCAAAAACTATGCTTAAAAAAATCAATTTAAAAATGTACACTAGTGGTCAAGGGAAACAAAAGTAGGATTAGTATTGTAGAGCAGCTGGGAAAACATCAATTTTTTCCTACTAGGCACAAATCTCAAAGGCAACAAAAGTGATTCTTATATGTTCAGTAACAATCTCAGCAACATTGGCATTTTAAAATCATTTACATCAGATAACTAATTTTACATAGTGTAACACTGTCAGGGAATAAGGTGTTATGCCCAAAGTGGTTATTTAGGACAGGACTTCTTAAACTTTTTCCACTCCCAACCCCTTCAGCATTTCTGAAACTATGGATTGCAACCCCATATGTTTAAGAAGCAATGATTTAGGTAACTGAGGTTTTTATCCTTTTTGATTAAAAAAAAAATACCTAAAATGCAGTACATAATTCCCTATATTCTTATACAGCATAGGTCACATCAAATAAAATTTTAACTTTTCCTTGATTAATCAAAGTCACTATGAAAATTCATTATTATATGCTGTGGTTATCCAGTGAGTGATGATTCCCAAAATAAGAAGGCTATGTGCTACATAAAAGGGACTATTTGATTTACAATTCTTGCAGTCTGCTCCTTCACTGTTAGCTGTCATTATTCAGTCTTTCTTTCATCTTCTAATAACCCCAACTCCTTTCTCCTTCTCATTTGTAGTTCTTATTCTATGTCCATTTACTTCATGTTATCAATAAACCTAAGCCCCAACTCATGCATAGCTCCTGATATAAAATATGACTATCTCTCCCTGAACTCACAAATAACCACATTCTAGATATTCAAAGTTGGTGGAAGTTTGGTCACTATTACTTTTAACACCAAATACATATGTATAAAATGTGCCAATGTGCACCTGTTCTTTCCAGTCCCCAGCACCAAAACTTAAGAAAGATACTGACAAGCTAGACTGGGTACAAAAAAAGTGAACTGGCTTAGACCCCTGACACTGAATCAGAAATATTTATCCTGAAGAAAACATAACAGTTGTTTTCAAACTATAAAGTAGTAAGAGACTAGCTTTATTCTGTTCAGTTCTAAAAAGCAGAACCAGGACTAAAAGGTGGAAGTCACAGCAAAGCAAATTTTGATTTAATAGAAAGAAAAACTTTTTAGCAACTGAAAAATATTTACATTATCAAATGAACTGCACCTTATGAAAGAACACCCCATCATTGAAATCTTCAAGCACTTGTAAAGGATATTTGATAGTAAAGACTCATTCTTTAGGGACTTGAGCTCAAAGGTTCTTCTAAACTCTTGACATTCTATAACGTATATAATAATACTGGTATACCTCACAGGCACAAAAATAGTTTTTTGGTCTTTCATAATTCAAGATCTAATTACTGAAAGAGATTATTTAAGAATGGATCTGAAAAGTCATGAGCTTACCACATCATCTTTTATATTATGTAACAGTAACAAGCTCTAAGTTTGAAAACAGAATAATAAACAAGACAATTAGAAACAAGAGTATCACTGTCTAAAGTTTCCCATGTACCCCTAAATTTTTATAGTAGCACCTTTTGTGACGCCAAAAAATTGTAAACAAAGTTGATACCCATTAATTTTAAATAGCTAAACACAGCATGATCCCTGAATGTAATGAACTATTACTATGCTTTAAGAAACGCTCAATGTGATGAATACACAGAAGTAGAGTGAAGAGGCAAGAAAACAATATACGCAATGACCACAACAATGTAAATGGAAACACACACACATTCCAAAAGTGAATCCTGCAAAATTATAAAGAACAAGCATGGCTCAAAAGAGGAGATATGAGAAGACACTCCAACCCCTCCCCACCCCACTCTACAAGTACTGAACAGTGCACATATTTTCAGACTTTTCTTGATGTACTCATCAATTATGCTGATTTTTCTTTTTTTTCTAACCTGATTTTTAAGAATTATTGCCCCAAGTTAAAAAGCATAATACCTTAGCAATATATCCTTGTCAACCATCAATAACATTTAAACCTTAATAATTTGGCTTATCATCTAGCTTCAAATTTACCACTAACTCCTAACCGGTATTTTGTGGTAGCAGGCCATATTTAAAAAGTGTTTGACTCCGCAAATTTCAGAGAACAGAAGGATAACCCATCTATCCCGAATATTCTCTGAGTGAAGAAAGTCAAATTTTAATGTCCGATGACATAAAATCCTAATGCCAGAGCTCTAGGCAATAGGAGGAACAGTCATCAAGCCAGAAAGGAAAAAATTATCTTCAAGCTTATCAAATGAAAATTACTCATTTTAGAAAAAAGAAACTCCCTCTGCCCTTAAGTAAACTAAAGACTGTAAAATTCTCCAAATAAATAAATTTATTTTCTCCATATCCAATGATTTTAACCCTACCTATTACATTAAAATACTCCACTGAAGTCTTACTCTGGAGCCTTATTTGACATAGAAGAAAGCCTACACCAGCAGAATATAACCCAAATGCTGCTTGAAGACCAGGCTAGCCAAGTAGGGCCACATTTATCACCAAAAGATGAGTCACCAGGTGAAATTTTTTTTTTTTGTCACAGCAATTCAGGAAAGCTAATTTAGACTAAAAAAGGACAGGTGCTGTGGATCTCTATTGTTACCTAAAACTGATAAAGTTATCATTCTTCTGAAGTGCAGTTACCATATTGCTTCACAGGTGTTTATAAATTGGTACACCTTTTCCTTTCTGTTAACATAAAATTCTCTGGGTTTAATGACTTAGGATGAATACATGCTTTACTATCTGAATTGGTAAAATAAATAACAGACAACATATCTGCAAATATGTGAATCAGTATTTAGGATTTTTGTGGCCAAATAAATATGTGAAGACATTTCAGCACAATAAAACTTACCACTGACAAAAAAGACTAAAAAGAAATTTTGCAAATACTGAAAACATAATTTGAGGGCATGAAGTTAACCAGAATGTTTCCTGTTATTAAAGTTTGGCCCACCTCATGTAAACCAAATACTGGAAAATAACTGGACTTACAGAAATGTAATTAATCATCTAATCCAACCTACTCATTATGCAAATGAGGAAAGACCAGAGGTTAACTGAGTTATCATAGGTCACTGATTTACTGAAGTAATAAGAACAAATCTTTGTACAAGAAAAAAATTAAAATTATTTTTGTCTTAGCTTGGGCATGGGGGTATTTCAAGTATGAAATAATAATTCGTCATTTACACAGGCAATTAAGAGCATGGTGTAATGAAACAATCACTGGGTTTTGTGGGCATTGTGGGAATGGTGTGAACCACACTAACTCCATCTTGTGACTCCATTCTGGAGCTAGCTTTCTATTCAATTATGGGTCCAGTCCAATTTCTGCCTTATGAGAAAACTTTATTCAATTATGGAAATTATACTTCACCGCATTATTTGAACCTAACCTTGCATGGCTGGGAAGCTAGACCATTTCTACCTGTTGCTTGTAGTACCTTAATTGAATACCTAGTTTGTGCTGAACAGAAACACAGTCAGATCCAAAGACCGATGCAAGGTTTATCACAATTATATATCTCAAGCAACCCACATATCATATTTGAAAACTGGCTCCACACTTGTCAATCAGTTATTGCTTCTTGGATCCTTTAACTGAATAAAGACACTTGGGAGGTGTGGAGACACCTTTAAACATTTTTTTTTAAATTTCTGGTTTTCTTACCTGTCTACTCTCCTCCCCCTCCCAACTAGGAAAGTCCCTAATCTTTCCTCCAACTAGAAACCAGATTACCTAATCTTGTATCTTGGTTTTTATCACATTGTTTTCTTTTAATTCATAAAAACCTCCCGTTGGGGCGGCTAGGTGGCGCAGTGAATAGAGCGCCGGCCCTGGAATCAGAAGGACCTGAGTTCGGAGCCGGCCTCCGACACTTAAGCCACACAAACAAAAACCTAGCCGTGTAACCTTGGGCAAGTTACTTAACCCCAATTGCCCTAAAGGGGCGGCTAGGTGGCGCAGTGAGTAAGAGTGCCGGCCTCGGAGTTTGGATGACCCGAGATCAGATCCGGCCTCAGAAAATGAGCACCCACGCATAAAGAATGACTAGCCGTGTAACCTTGAGCAAGTTACTTAACCCCAATTGCTTTAAAAAAAAAAAACAAACCCTCCCGTTGTATTTGGGTATCCAGTACCATACCAAGGAGACGTGGTTCTGATTTGTTATGCAAATAGTAGCATACATTTGCTTAATAAATCTGTGTTTGGAAGCTCAAACCTTTGCATCCTCAGTTATTTCAGCTTTCATCTGTTACAGTTTCAAATCCCAGTTCTATTGTATACTGGCTACATGACCTTTATCAAGTCACATGAATTTTTCTGGGATTTAGTTTCCTCCTCTATAAAATGAAGGGGCTGAACTAATAAAGATTATCTTTGGATAACAATAGATTATCTTTCAGGTCCTTTCCACCTCTAAATCTTGATCCTACTGAAATAAAACAAGGCATTAATTTGATTCAACATATATTTAAGTACCCACTAAGTGCAAGGCATTATGACAGTAGCTCCTAGGTTGGACTAATCTTGGAGGAGTAAATGAATATGCACATCACTGAGCCAAAAGAAAGAGACCAGGACTTCAGCCAGCATTAATATTTCATGCCACTTTTTAGTTTCAATAAGCACCATTTAACCATGATTGGTTTAACTCTTTCAGATTTAATTTCTCCTACAACAGAAAAAAAAAAGATATATAAAAGCCTGAAGCCAACTTCACACACACCTTGCTGTGATGCAGGGATAAGGACCTGCGGAGTTTGGGATTGCTGCTGCACAGTCTGTTGGGGTTGTGCTTGCTGATGGTGGTGATGATGGTGATGCTGCTGTTGCTGCTGCTGCTGCTGCTGCTGCTGCTGCACTTGTATTAAATATTGTTCTTCTGAATGAAATCCATCCACTGCTTTCGACTGCATCAGCTTATTCTCCCATAACTAGGAGAGAAGGGGAAAAAAGGCTCAATGCACCTGGTAAAAATTAAGAAGCAAACATCCTGTGCTTTTATAGTCTATTGTCAATTCTAATAGTAAAATATAGTCACACCACAGATTTACACTCTCTAAATAAATGGAAATAAAAGGGAAACTCATCTGTCACAGGAGTGGGCTGGGCTCTATGGACTCCAGGATTCCTTCCAGTTTTAAATCTATGACTTTATTAAGAGATCTTATTTTTTTTTTTAAAGCAATTGGGGTTAAGTAACTTGCTCAAGGTTACACGGCTAGTCATTCTTTATGCGTGGGTGCTCATTTTCTGAGGCCGGATCTGATCTCGGGTCATCCAAACTCCGAGGCCGGCACTCTTACTCACTGCGCCACCTAGCCGCCCCTTTAGGGCAATTGGGGTTAAGTAACTTGCCCAAGGTTACACGGCTAGGTTTTTGTTTGTGTGGCTTAAGTGTCGGAGGCCGGCTCCGAACTCAGGTCCTTCTGATTCCAGGGCCGGCGCTCTATTCACTGGGCCACCTAGCCGCCCCGTAGAGATCTTATTTTTTTCTACCTTAAAAGCATACTGGTAATTTTTTGGGTCACTCCCTCTAAAAAAAAAAAAATCTTCAATTAAATTATTAAAGGTTAATGTCACATATATTCAGCATTACTGGGAAAGGATCATAAGTAACTCAAATTTTTCCCTCTTAAGTACTAATATGTATTAACAATTTTTAATACATAATTTACTTATCCTTAAATACAATATGCTTAACATATAAAACCTCACAATGCTACAATGTAATGATTATATCAATGATTATATTATACTTCAGCACAATTATGCCCTCAGTAATTTTATTGCAAGGTAAGCTTCCATTTCTCCTCTGATTTTCTAGGTACAAAATAACTACCCTAGGTGACTGGGAAGACAGGAAATTTAGATGAGATATAGTAACTACCCTCAGTCTAGTAAAAAGATAAGACATCAATAGGAGATACAGTGGAAGAAGGAGAGTATAGGAGAACAGAAAAACAGGAGACCAAGTACAGGAAGTAGATTATTACAATATTCACAAAGTATCACATATTTTTACTCAAATTTCACAGAACATAACCATCTTTCCACTAAACCTCATTCGTCTATTATCAAGCCTCAACATTATTCCAGTCACCTACCTTTCTTATATACCACCCCTCCACCTCCCATATCTTTGTCCTTCTTTCTACCACCAGACTCTGCCTGGCCTGGTGGAATAGCATCTTCATACCTCTCTCCTCAAATCTAGTTTCTGCCTCCTCCAATACAACGACTATATAGCTACCAAAATGATATTTATAAAGCACAGGTCTGACCATGTCACTCTCCTGTTCAAGAAGCATTATTAAGTCCCCACTATCTTTAGGATAAGATATAATTCTTCTGTGTCTGATACGTAAAAGCCTTAAAAAACTGACTCCAGACTTTCAAGTTATGATTACATACCACTTCCTCTTACATGCTTTGGTTTGGCTCTAGACAAACTGACCTATTTACTCTTCCCTTTACACAACAATCCATCTCTGGGGCAGGCTAGGTGGCACAGTGAATAGAGCGCCGGCCCTGGAGTCAAGAGGACGTGAGTTCAAATCTGGCCTCAGACACTTCACACACACACACACACACACACACACACACACACACACACACACACGCCATGTGACCTTGGACAAGTCACTTAACCCCAACTGCCCTCAAAAAAAAAAAAAACCAGAAAACAAAAAAGCAAAAAACATTCCATCTCTTGCCTAGAATGCTCATCCAAGCCTCTTTTAACCCCTGGCTTCCTTAAAATTAAAGTTCAGCTCCAGTACCACCTCCTTGAAGGGACCTTCCCTGAATGCCCCAGTGGCTATTGCCCCTCCTCCAAATCATGATCTACCTTATCTGTAAAAAAAAAAAAATAGTACTTTACTACTGCAGAACATAAACTCTCTCAGTTAGGAGACAACTCTCCTAGTTGGTGTCAGATAGAATATAAATTCTTGTTGACTGAGTAAGATTAACAATGGAAACATACAACAGCATCAGAGTATGGAAGGTGTGTAGAACGAAATGTGGTTTCTCAAGTAGACTATTTGCTAAAGTACTAGAAGCCTTTAGGCCTCAGTCACATGACCGTGGGGGAAACCCTCTTGAAATCCCCTTGTTACCTCACCTGCCAAATAAATGTTAACAGAATAGCCAATCAATTTAAAAGATTACATGAGGAAGGGGACAGTTGCGGTTTTCACATGGTTTTCGGCTATACAACCCAGCTTTGGCTTCTGTATTGCAGCCTCCTCTCTCGACTTCCCAGTGACAGGACCACCGGCTTCTCATGAGATTCAATAAAACTTCCTGCTTTCAGTAGTCAATTTGGGGTAGGGTCTCCGTGCCCCACACAAAAGTCTTAAGTGCTACTTGAAGGATTTTGAATTCTATTCAATGAGAAATAGAGAAGCGGCTAGATCGACCTGTGAGATTGTTCTCGTAGCCATAAGAAGATGGATTGCAAAGGGAAAGAGAACATAGAAACTAGGAAGCTCTTACAATAATCCATATGGACAAAAATAAGTTCTTCCATTCTGACATTAGAAGTAGGAAGAGAAAAGGTAATTGAGAAGTGAGATATTGTGGATATAGACAAGGAAAAGATTTGAAGTAAAAGGATATGCTAAGTCAAGAATTTTGAGTTTTAGGTGCTAATCAGAAATTTGGATCAACTTCTTGTAGGTTTCTGGTAACTTTGTCTAAGGCTCAAAAAGAAAGAACAGGGGCTATAGATTTGAGAGACATCTGTATAGAGGTAAATAAGATTGTAAGAGTATAGACCCAAGATGGTCAAGGACAGGCCCTTAAGGAAAATCTATATTCAAGAGTAAAGAATATGTGAAGTCAACAGAGGGGACAGGAAAGGAACAATTATAGTAGTACAAGAACCAAAAGAGAGTGCTATCTATAAAGTAAAATAAAAACAAAATATTTTATTAGATGGTACAGTTAACATCATTAAAGACTATAGAAAGGTAACGAAAACGACTATTGGATTTAGTCACTGATAACAGAGGAAGAAATAGTTTCAAGTAGCACAATGAGGGAAGAAGAGAGACTGAAGAGAAGTTGGGTATTAAGGTAGACAAAATCCAATAAGTTTAGCAGTGAAGAAAGGACAGAGACAGGTGAGTACCTGAACAGGGTAAAAAAGTCAAAAAAGGTTCATTTCCACCCCACCCCCACCCCCACTTAAGAATTAGGAAACAAGGAAGTTGAGAAGGAATCAGTGAAAAGGAAAATATTGAAGATACATAAAAAATGCTGGAACAAAGTCTTATAAGAGGTGAGAAGGAAAAGGAGATCAAGAATGCACATAGGAAAATTAATCTTAGTAGGGAATCAAGGCATCCTTTTGGTGACCTAAGGAAAGGAGAAGAAATGGGATATAAAGTTAGAAATTTTGGGAAACAAAGGGATGAAACTGAAGGCGCTCATGTGGGACAACCTCAACCCTTTGGTGAAGTAGAGTGCCAGGTCTTCTGCTACAATGAGGTAATTAGAGGGCAAGGGAAGCAAAGAAAGGGTTTAAACAACTTCTATGAAGAATGAGGGAGGAGTCAGCAGCAAGAGCCAAGATAAGATTGTAATGAGTCTTTTTTTCCTTCTCATGTCACAGCTATGCTCCAGATGCCTGAAAACCATAATTTCAAACAGGAATAATTTTGTCTCCTCTTTATGCTTTTAATTTCTTTTCCTCGTCTTACTGCTAGCACTTCTATAAATATGTCAGAGGGGGATTCTATTTCTCTATTTATTGAGAAAGCATCTAACGTTCCCCACTAAGTAGAATGTTGTCTTTTTGTTACCATATTAAAAGGTCTGTGTCTAACCTCTGTAGGGCTTTTAAATGAGTTTTGCATTTTCTCAAAGGTATTTTTCTCCATCTACTGACAAAATCATGCAATGTTGGAGAGTTTTATTGTTAAAGTGATTATGTTCACTGTTTTCCTAATGTTGAACTATAACTGGTAAAAATACAATTTGATCACTGTGAATAATTTTTTTGATAAATTCCTCGCCTCTTCTGCTCCCCAACCATTTTTTATGCCATGTTCCTTTGTTGCAGTCTTCACCTCACATAAGCCATACTTCCACCTCCTGCTCTGGAGCTCTGGGCTTCTGACTAGCTCAACCCAAATGCACCACCAGGCTGCTTCTAGGCTATCTTCGTATCATGCCAATGCTGCCACTTCCAACTCCCACTTTCTACCTCGTGCTCTGGGAATAGTAGTAATAAAATCAATATTGCCACTGGAGTGATGTCAGTTAATTGCTCAAAGGCTCCATTTTCAATCCCTCAGTCTTCCCTTAACAACAGACTTTTCACAGGTCAGAGTTCCCTTTTAAGAATGCAAATTCCTTGAGACCAGGGAATACCTTGCTTTTCGTAATTGTATCCTCAATGTTTAACAGTGCCTAGTACATAGAAAGCACTTAAATGCTTTTATTTAAATCTTTTTCCAATCAATAAATATTAATGATATTGTAGTTCACTCATCTTACCCGGAAGGAGGTCTCCATTCACTTCTTAGCAATTATTTCCAACCCCTTTCATATTCTCCAGTCCTTTTCTCAGCTCTCCTCTAAGTGTTGTGCCCTCCACCCCTTCCAGAGATTAACATTGTTAAGTTCCTCCAAGGCTGAGGTAGGCTTTGCTTTCTAACAATTGTATCCTCAGTGCTTAGCTGAGTGTAAATAATAAAGCATTTAAATAATTTATCATCTCAGGTCAGGAAGCATCACCTTCCCGGTCAAGAATTATCCACAAAAACCTACCCAAAGTAACCAACCTTTAAAATGCAAGATTTTAAACTGCTACACATAAGATTAAGGTAGATTATTAAAATCACATCAAGAAATTACCAACATACAAATCTTTATTAATGAAAAATAAACTGAATCTTGGAAACTGTAGCATAAGGTAATATCTATCACTGTAAGCTTAATGACTAAGGAACATGTAAAAAACTTGATTTGGTACACCTACAATTTTTGATCAAGTTCTGTACTGAGAGTACTTGGCCTAGTAGGAATAATGTTGCCAATGGGTGGTTAAATTTAAGTTCGGTCAAGAAGTCATGCACAATAGTTGGACCATTATACAACTTCAAAAGAAAGCTGGAGTAGGTGAAATAGTATTAGACTTGGACCCAATTAGCTGAACTCTTAACTAGCTGTGACATTTTACTAGCTGGATCATTTTGGAAAAGTCATTTTGCCCCTGCTGAGTGTTGCTTTCTTCACCTATGAAATAAAGGTAACAGTGCTCATTCTCCATAAAAGATGGATTCAAAGGATTTATCACAGTACAGCAGTTTCGAATACAGGATCTTGCAGCATATATCAGCAGCATTCAAGTCTACAGGTTCTACCAAGGTAGAAAAGCTTCCACTAACAAAATGCATCCACCAACAGCTAGCCTTGCTAAGTATACCAAGGCAGACCAAAGTTTGACCACAGTAAATCATGGCACTAATAAATATAAAAAATGGCCCACCATTTTATGTGCCCCCCAACTTTTGTTTTTACAGAGATTATGGTACAATGGCAGAAAAATGTAATGAAGATACTAATATACAACTTTAAGATCATTCACAACAATGAAAAAATATTAGTACTCTTTAATATGTGATCTTTTCTCAGTCACCAAGGAAGTGATAAACTCCTGGGAGAATTAAACTACATTCATATTAATATTCACATTATAAATAAAACCAGTAAAAAACCCCTGAAAATTAATACAAGAATGGCTCAATTTCTCCAATGATGCACATAAAAGAAATGAAAAGTGGCTGGATCCACCCAAATACATACAGAACATACAGAACTTTGTTTCATGATGGAGGCAGTAAATCCAAAAAGGAGAAGATTCTAAAAAGCAATGTTTTAAATCATCCTAATTATTCTCACTGGAAAAAAAAAAAAGGCAAAGCTAGGAAATAACATCAGAGGAGCCCACATGCCTACCTTCCTATCTCTATAAAACCTTTCTGAGCCTAGACTAGCTATTCTTACCTTGGGGTCCATAAGTATTTTGGGGGGGCGGAGCCAAGATGTCAGAGTAGAAGCAGGAAATTCAGTGAGCTCTCACCACAACCACCTCTAATACCTGTAAAATATGGCTCTAAACAAACTTTAGAGCTACAGAACCCACAGAGTGACAAAGAGAAACAAATCTCCCGCTGAAGGCAGCCTGGCAGGCCAACAGGAAGGGTCTATCAAACCAGAATGAAAGCTGGGTGCAATCCGCATGAGCCCAGACCCGAGGAAGCCCCAACCAGCAGCCCAGATAGGCCAGAGCTGACTTCAGGAGAGTGAATCACCAGTAGCTATGGCAGTTTCCAGACTTCTCAACCCATAGACACCAAAGAGAAAGTAAAAGGTCAGTGGGAAACTCTTGTTGGAAATGAGTGACAACAAGAGGTGACGGAGGCTGCCCTGTGGCTGCCTCTGGAGCTCCTGGCCCTAAGATCCATAGAGGGACCAAGCGACCATTCAGAGGGTAATCCCTCTTGCTTTAATCTGCTTAGATCTAGATCTCGGTCTTGGGTGGTGGTCCTGGGGTGTGTGGCCAGTATTCCAGGGGTTGTGGTGGCTATAGAGAGAGCGCCCTCCTCAGATCTCTGACAACATTTGTGAAAATCCCAGAAATTTGGGACAAAGTTCTCCACTCTGGAAGCAGAGTTCCACCATGGCAAAGATCTCAAAAAGTCAAATAATCAGCTGGCAAGATGAAGAAGCACAATCAGACCATAGAAACCTTTTTTGGGGGCAAAAAGGATCAAAACATGGAACAGAAGAAGTCAACAAAGGCAAAACTCCGCCTTCCAAGAAAAATATGAACTGGTTACAGGCCATGGAGGAGGAGCTCAAGAAGAATTCTGAAAATCAAGTAAGAGAAGTGGAGAAAAAATTGGGAAGAGACATGAGAATGATGAAAGAAAATCATGAAAAACAAATCAACAGCCAACAGTCAACAGTCAACAAAGGAGACCCAAAAAATACTGAAGAAAATAACACCTTAAAAAATAGAGTAACTCAAATGGCAAAAGAGGCCCAAAAAGTCAATGAGAAGAACGCCTTAAAAAGACAAATTGTCCAGATGGAAAAGGAATTTCAAAAACTCACTGAAGAGAATAATTCCTTCAAAATTATTTTGGAGCAAATGGAAGCTAATGACTTTATGAGAAATCAAGATAATATAAAAGAGATCCAAACAAATGAAAAAATAGGAGGCAATATGAAATATCTCACTGGAAAAACCACTGGCCTAGAAAACAGATTCAGGAGAGAACATTTAAAAATCATTGGACTACCTGAAAGTCATGATCAAAAAAAGAACTTGAAATCATCCTTCAAGAAATTCTCAAGGAAAATTGCCCTGATATTCTAGAACCAGAGGGCAAAATAGAAATTGAAAGAATTCACCAATTGTCTCTTGAAAAAGATCCCAAAAAGAAAACTCCTAGGAGTATGATAGCCAAATTGCAAAATTCCCAGGACAAGGAGAAAACATTACAAGCAGCCAGGAAGAAACAATTTGAGTATTGTGGAAACACAATCAGGATAACACAAGATCTAGCAGCTTCTACATTAAGGGATCGAAGGGCTTAGTATATGATATTCTGGAGGTCAAAGGAGCTAGGGATTAAAACCAAGAATCACCTACCCAGCAAAACTGAGTATTATGCTTCAGGAGAAAATATGGTCATTCAATAAAATAGAGAACTTTCAAGCATTCTTAATGAAAAGACCAGAGCTGAACAGAAAATTTGATTTTCAAATACAAGAAGTAAGAGAAGCATGAGGAGGTAAACAGGAAAGAGAAATCATAAGGAACTAGTTACATTCCTACATGGAAAAACGATAATTCTAACTCATGAGACTTTTCTCAGAATGAGGATAGGTGAAGGGAACATATATATGTATATCTATGTATACACATATATATGTATGTATAGGAGGATGTATGTATATATAAATATATATTTGCATGTGGGCATTTGTATGTTCATGTATACATAGAGGGCACAGAATCAGTTGAATAGGAAGGGATGATATCTAAAAAATAAAATTAAGAGGTGAGAGAGGAATAAAATGAGAGGAGATAAGGAGAGATAAAATAGGATAAATTATCTCATATAAAAAAGGCAAGAGAAAACTATTATAATGGAGGAGAAGAACAGGAAGGAGAAAAGGAATGGGTCAACCATACTCTCACTGAATTTGGCTTTAAGAGGGAATGACATACACACTCAATTGAGTATCTTACCCTACAGGAAAGTATGGGGGAAAGGGATAAGAGGGAGGATGATAGAAGGGAGGGCAGGTTGGGGGAGAGGGTAGTTAGAAGCACACACTTTTGAAAAGGGACTTATGAATATCATAGAATCTCGGTGTTTGAAAGGATCTCAGAACATCTAATATAACCTTGAATCCCGTAAACAAACATGCCCAAAGGTCACCCAGATTTTGCTTAAAAACTCAAGAGGGGTCACTATCTCCCAAGGCAGCCCATTCCACTTCTGAAGAACTCTGATTTTTACGATTTCCCCCTCTGAACATCAAGTATAATCATGCCTGTTGCTAAATGAGCTACTACTATTTATTCCTACTCCTGCCTTCTGAGGTCAAGTGGAACAAATCCACTGTTGTTATACAACAGTCCTGCAAATATCTGAAAGGACAGCTGTCATTTCTTCCCAAGTGTTCTTGCTTCAGGAATCCTCAGTTAAGCAAAAATCCCCAAAATGGCATGATCCCCAAGCCCTTCATCATTCTGGTCACTCCCCTCGGGACATTCTCCAATACCACCAATGTCCTTTCCAAATGTGGAACCCAAAATTGAATATGGTATTATAGATGTGATCTAAATAGGACAGAACACTGGAGCACTATCAATCCTCAAATCCTGAATGCTATGCACCTTTCAATACAGTATAAGATGACAATGGCTTTTTTGATTGCTTTATCACACTACTTACTCATATTAAACTTCAAGGCTACTACCAGAAGCAAGGTTCTTCGGATAACCTGTCTCATTATAGCTTTGCATCTTTGTACTTGTACACATATTTTAGGATATAAAATTCTGTAAGAATTGCAACAATAACAATTTTTCAAAATCAACAACAAGCAAGAAATTAAACAGAAAGACAACCAACTTCCAAAAGAACTCATCAGCATTACATATATTAAGCACCTATCATGTACTGGATATACATTGACAAAATGTGAAATACAGTTGAACAGACAACCAACTGAGTTAGTCTATCAGTGTATACACACACACACACACACACACACACACACACACACACACACACACACCCATAGATGATCAATAAGCTGGTTCCAAATACAGTAAGTGGAATACATCTGGGAAATTTCACAATGCCTTCATAGATCCCTTCCACAAAAACCTATTCTTAAGATAGCAATATTTTCTGAGTGATGTTATACATTGCAAAATGTACGTCATCACAGGAAAATCAATACCACAGATGACTCAAAAGGATAACAGAAAGAAAAATGGTAGGTTTAAGTAGTCTACAGGATATTATTAACAATGACTTACATGTGAGAAGGTGAAAGGGTAGCAAACAAGCATTTATTAAATAATTTATACATGCAAGGCACTGTGCTGAGCACATTACAAATAATATATCATTTAATCTTCACAAATATCCTGAGAGGGAGATACTACTGTTATTTCCATTTTATAGTTGAGGAAACTAAGGCAAACATAAGTTAAATGACTTGGCTAGAGGTATAAGTGTCTGAAACTGGATTTGAATTCTTGACTTCCCTGATTCCAGCCTGAGAACTAGCTGAGAGAAAGAACACACAAAAAAGACATCAATCAAGACATGTCTGAGGAGAACAATCGGAGAACCACAGAAGGACTCCACTCCTCCACTCCAGTGTGATTGGCAGATACAGTATGGAAGTTTTATAGAAAGATATGGGTAAAACTATAGTATTGGATGGGAAGGAATGGAGAAGTTACCAAATGAACCTAAGTGAAAGGATAGATCCAAATTCTATCGAAATATGAAACCACAAGTACTCTCTATGAGACAGGGTCATATTTTAAAACTTGCGTGTGTGTGTATGAAATTGGAATTGCTACCATTGGTATTTATAATAATTTTTTTTCTATGAGACATTTCCAGTTCTAGGATCACAGGATTTACAACTGGAAAGAACCTGAGAGAGGTTATCTCATTCAACCCCCTCATTTCACAAATAAGAAAATAAGAAGCCCAAAAGAAGTGATTTGTTCAGGGTTACACAGACAAGTAGAAGAGGGGTATCCCCAGCAAACGGGGTTCCCTCTGGCAGTAAGAGATTAATAGGGACTAGAGAGTTTTTTTAGGGAAAGGAATAATGACCTAATAGTTCCTGTTAAGCTTTTAGCTTTATATCCTTAGAAGATAAATGTTTTTGTGTTGGTTTGCTGGCTAATTTTGCAAAATCTGAATTTCATGCAAATAACAAAACATAAGCTTATTATTTAAATAAAAGCTAAAGGTTTGCTTTTCATGTTGATAGTTGCATTAATATATAGCATGGCAAAAAGTGTTCAGATATAACCATGATTAAAGATCATTTTATTCCTTGCCCTCTTTTCCCCCAATTTCACATTAATGATTTCCAATTCACTTTGGCAAAACCAGATCATTCAGTTTTCCAAATTAATTCCAGAATTAATCTCTGAAAAAAGTACCAAAAGAGTCTATCAATTTAAGATATAGTGTACATATGCATTTTTTTCTTTCACATGCTTTCTAAAAGCAAAACGTACATCTCCCTCAACTTGATATTACCATTTTGTTTCTGTAGGCATGAAGAAGAAAACTGATTAACATTTAGATAAAGTTAAAAATCAGAGAAAGTTATTATTGTGAATATTCAGGAATAATAGAGTCAAGAAGTGCTAGAAGCTGAAACCAAAAAAAAGCTCAAGAACATTCATACTATATAAAAGGCAAGGAAACAAAGGAAGGCAAATGGTGAGGAGATAAGCATTTTATAGTGTCAACTGTGTACCAGGCACTGTGCCAAGTGCTTTACAATTAGTATCTCATTTGATCCTCACAATAACCCTTCAAAGTACGTGCTATTTCCTCCCCATTTTATAGTTGAGGAAACCAAGGCAAACATAGATTAAATGATTTGCCCAGGGTGGAAATGTTTGAGGCTGGATCTGAACTCAGGTCTTCTTGACTCCAGGCCCAATGTTATATTCTACTGTGCCACAAAGTTATTTGTGCCCAGTCATTCTTTAAGGAAACAAGGATAGTATTGGCAAAGATGACAAAAAGGAAAATGACAATTGTTGGAAGGACTTTGGGGAAGCAGGCATGGTAATGGATTTTTAGTTACATTAGGAATTAATCCAGCCATTCTGGAAAGCAATTTCAAACGATACCTCCAAACCTACTCTTTAAGCTAACCATACCACTACCAGGTCTATATACCAAACAAAGAGGAAAAGCACCCACATGTCCCAAAGTATCTATAGCAATTATTTTTACTGTAGTAAATAATTGCTGGAAGTGCCAGTCTATTGCAGAATAGCTAAAGTAATCATGATATAAATTAATGGAATGAAAATTATTGCATCATAAGAAATGATGAAATGGACTGTTTCAGAGAAACCTTGGAAGATGTTATATTACCCGATACATAGTGAAGTGAGCAGAACGATTAACAATTTATATAACCATAATAACATTATATAGAAAAAACAAATTTGAAAGACTTGAGAACTCTGATCAATATAATGACAAATTATGATCTCAGAGGACTGATGAATAATCACATTACCCATCTCTGGATAGAGAAGCTGATAGACTCAAAATGCTGAATGAGAAGCCAATGTAGAAATCTGTTTTACTTGATAAGCCATATTTATTAGGAAGGTATGGTTTCTGGTTCTTCTTTTCAATGAGGGTAGGAGAGTGAAAGAAGGAATAGAGTAAA
Organism: Gymnobelideus leadbeateri; assembly: GCA_011680675.1. Taxonomy (NCBI): domain Eukaryota; kingdom Metazoa; phylum Chordata; class Mammalia; order Diprotodontia; family Petauridae; genus Gymnobelideus; species Gymnobelideus leadbeateri. Next base: position 223,457 of record WOXC01001280.1, on the reverse strand, counting down.
AGAAAATTAGAATGGAAGACTAGAAAGAAGAACAGCAAGCAGGGCAGCTTTGAAAGCTGCAGGCTGAAATTAGATACTTAGAAAATCAAACTGTACTTAACAACTATCAATTTCAGGTACAATTCCCTTTTTCTGTCCTACTTTGTATATAGAAATACCCATTTTATTTGGTGTTAAGGACAAAATAAGATCCTTTTTATAAAGGATGGTAGAATGCTACAGCTAGGATATGTTCAACAACAGGGAATAGAACTGAACTACTTAACATTTATCCTTTTTTTTACTCTATTGAAGGAAACAATATTAAAACTAAAGCTTTAGTTGTTTTCTCTTTTTACCTTCTTACCTGATAATTCTGAATATATTCAATTTCCCTGACATGGCAAACTACATTCCAGAGAACTTATAGAACTTACACTAAAAAAATTAGTGTCTAGGGCAATTTTTTTCCCCCACTATGGAAACAGAGGTGCTTATGGTCTAGAAATGGATAAATATTGACCCACTTCTTAAGTGAATTCTGAAAACTACAAAACAATGAGTTAAGGCCTCAGTGCCTGGCAAAAAATTTCTAACAGATGATATGTGAAAATTTATAAAATAAAGTGCTGAAAATTAGGAGCTAATAGTGGTTTCCCAAGAACAAATCATACCAAATGAATTTCATTTCTTCTTCTGCTGGGTTACCAGACAGGGAAATGTTACAATCTTCATATAAATAAGCAGCAAAGCATTTGACATTATTTCACATGATTTCCTTGTTAATAAGATGGATAAATGTGGAATGGATAAAAATAGTACAGTAGACTGGTAGCTAGCTAAACTGTTCCTAAAGATTATTGAGTCTCTGGTGTCAACCTGAATGAACTTGTTTATGGCATATCATTTAGGTCCACCTTCTGTTCTATATAGCTTTGACAAAGTTTTTAATGGCATTTTCATCAAAAATACAAATAACTATATTGGGAGGTCCAGCTAACAGGACAGATGAAAACAATGAAATCCAAAAGATCTAGGACGATGGGCTAAAATTAAAATGATGAAATTTAAAATGTATAAATATTAACCCCTGCACTTTGATTGGAAAAAAAAGAAAAACCAGTAATTTACAGGTTGGAGGAGACCTGGCTAAATACTCTATACACTGGCTACTGAGGTAATTAAATTCTAAATATATTCCACTAATGACACTGATAAAAATGAATAGTTACAGATATGAAAGCAGATCTATTCTGTTTCATGCTTATTTCTTATCATCCCTCTAGTTTCATCTACAAATGTTCTCAGAATGATATGACTTAGCTGACTGGGTCTCATGCCAAGCTCTATACACAGTGCCTCACATCCAGTAGGTACTTAATAAATGTTTATTGATGGTACACATCAGTTTAACCCTCAACCAATTTTGTACTGTTTAATACGGTAACACCATTAGTCAATCTTCTACTGTCATCTCTAATTTTAGACAACTGCCTTTGATTTCTGACTATCTATATGACAAGAAGAGCAGGTATTTGCTTGATGAGACTAGTTCTATGATACTATGGCCTACTTGCTGTGACAGCTACTTTGAATAATTAAAACATATTCAAAGTAGTAAGGAAGTGAAAAGAAAACACTTATCTGAGGCTTCAATTCCTTATTAAACCTGTTTGTACTAGCTTTACCAGTTTTACTATTTCCTTGATAAACATTAAGTAGTTCTGTTCTTTCCTGTTGTCTATTAGCAATCTTCCTTTCTTTTAAAATTCATATTCTGTAAAATTGTTATTTTCACATGAAATACAGAAATATAAAGAAAAAGAGAACAGCTTATGATATTGTTTCAATATCATTTATGTAATCATATAAACTTTTAAAAAAACTGGTGACAGTCAATCCTTTTGCTAATTTTTCATACTGCAAAGTCCACATTTTTTTAATAATATCAAACTGCTATAGTTGTGTGCAATGTATTGCTTTTAATATTTATCCTTTAAAAAAAAAATTAATGATTAGCCTATGTAAGTAGTTGGTTTGGAAATGGCTTCCATTATCAGGAACCACTTATTTAAAATTATAATTTATACTCACCACATCCAAACACAACATCTACTTCTGTACTGGAATCATAGTAAATATGGCTTAATTTAGAGGAATTTGTTAAGTTCTTCCTAGACCTTCTCTACTTATTCATCTGTTACAGCAATGTGGGAATATAAACTGTTATTTATCCTCAGGATGGTCTGTTTGCTTACTCACACAAGAAATGCTGGGCAAGATAGACAAGTATACAGTGATGTAACATTTATTATCGCCTTCAGATACATGACTAACCAAACTCTGCCAAATCTTGAGTTCACCTTTGAGGACAGCATGTGAGCTATTCCTTCCATTTAAACAATGTAAATTATTTATGTTATGGCTTTGTAGCAATAAAACCAGTATCACTGTGGTTCAGTTCTTCCAATAGTGTATCAACACATTCTTCAGTGGGACAAAAATTTCACACTCAGTAGCAAAAGTTAAAATAATGTTCTTAGACAGTTTAAGAACTGTATAATTCTCACTTGTCTGTCCCCCTTTCTTTGATACTACTACTTTTGCTATAGAAAAGAAATAGTTAGGGGGTGGCTAGGTGGCGCTGTGAGTAGAGCGCTGGCCCTGGAGTCAGAAGGACCTGAGTTCGGATCCGACCTCAGACACTTAATGCACACACAAACAAAAACCTAGCCGTGTGACCTTGGGCAAGTTACTTAACCCCAATTGTCCTCTGAAAAAGCAAAAAAAAAAGAAAAATAGTTATATAGACTGTGGGCCATTTTGTAATTTTATATTTTCTGCGGAAAAAAATCTTTGCACAATTAGCTAGTTTGGTCTCGGTGAAAGGCTATCATCAGGGCCCTATTCAAAGCCCTCCCAACTTCAACAGAACCTTTGACAACTTGCACTCGGCATAGAATTCAAAAGCTCAGAGTCCACTCTGTCATGATAAAGCCTCTAAGTAAGGTCATTGTGGAGTTCCCGGCTACTCTCACACAAACTTTGCAAAGGAATGCCTTGTTCATTAAAGTGTATGTATACGACTAATTCTAGATAAATTATACCAACCTCACCTCCAATGGTTTATAAATTTTCATTACTTGAATAATGCTACTAGAATTAAACTAGAAATACACAAGAATTACTTCTCTCTAGAAGGTCTTATTATAATAATGCACATCTGTGATCCAAGAACAAGAAGATATAATGGGAGCCTGGCCCAGAGGGGATGAGGTCTAGAACAAGTGAAATCAAGAGGTGTAAGGAGTAGAGTGAGGTATTAGGTAGAAAAAAGCAAAAACTAAGGAGAGTACGACTAAGGAAGGTATCCAAAAGAGGTCTCCCTATATTAGATTGTGGCTCTGGGGGAAAGGGAATATTTATGATAGCTATAATATGGTAACTCTAGGTTTAAGTTCTACTGATATCTACTAACTATTAAGTCATAGTTCATATTTTATATTTGTGCTGAATCAACACATATGTCAATATTCATCTATCCTATATAAGAAACCACAGATAGCTAACCCATTGTGCAATTCTGTAATCGATAGTCTCTGCAAATAGTTTTAAATAATCCCTTCCCCTCAGGGATTTATATCCTATAGAATAAAACATATTCATAAATATACATACAAGTTAAAGATCACTGTGGCTTTTAATGCCTGTTAATTTCTTTATCATAATAGTATACTAGATTCTCAAGAATATCTACAGTAGTCAGTATTACTAATGGCAGTTTTGAAAGTAACTTCAAATGCTACTGCTTTAGACTAGAAGAAGCTAGATAGTTGTGTTTCCTAAATGGGATTCATTTAAGTCTATCTCCTCAGAGGCTAGATATATAGCACCTACATCTAATAGATATTTAAAAGCTTACTGATTGATAATTTGATTGGTGAGCAATGGCTGGAGTATCTATCACTAGTCTAAAACATGAATTCTCATTCTATATGAGAAATTCTTTAATCCAGCTGAGGAGTAAATAATTCCTTAGCTTCGCAAAGAGATGCAGCAGAAGGTTATGAAGAGAATTAGGCTATGAGAACTGAATATTAAGTAACTTAGAAAAACTCAAGCCTAAAAAAATTTATAAAATGTAGCTAAAAGATGTAAAAATGGTATTAATGCAAAGAATTAACCCTATTGTTACAACAGGGCTAATATTTAAAGAATCTCAAATAATATCATTCTATTTTTATCCAGGTCACTAAGTATCTGCATGATATTTGAGCATTTGCCATTGTTTGTTTTCATTCTCATCAGTCCACTCAGCCCCTTCTATCTCTTAAAGACCCTATCAGTCTAGCCCCAACTCATATTGACAAGTCAGATTTGGGACTCCTAAAACTACATATAATACAGAACACCCCCACTGACATGTCTACCTTTCAATAAATAATCAGCAAGAAGACAAAATCATTTCAAGTGTAAATGTAATTAATGAAATAGTACAGTAAAAAGGATTTGCTGTCCACCATAAACTTAGGAAGCACATTCCTGAAAACACACCACTAAGAAGGAAACTAAACAAGTACATGGAATTCACAAGATGAGTTCCTCACAGGGGAACAACATAGGAAGGAAAGCTTATACTTGTTCTCCTGTGATATCCCTATGCTGCTCCTCACTGAATGAGCTATCTTGACTAGGGGCATTGCTCTACTGGGCTCAATGGGATTGCTGCTCTGCTTAGTGGGGTTCTCTGCTGCCTCCAGTTTCTGGTTAAACTGAATCTTTAGCTAAGTTACACTAAGACCAGTAGGAATTTTCCCCAGTTTTACTTCCAGTCTCGTCTCTAAGGCCTGGTATCTCCAGAAGTGACAGGATCTTAGCTCCAGAAACTGAGTTCTCCCTCTCTTTTCAAACTTCTATAGAGAAGGATGGGGTTCAGGAACCAAAGTCCTTAAATTCTCTAACTCCCTTTGCATGCCTAGTTCCTCTCCAAACCTCCATTTTAAGGAGGGTACCCAGCTAACCATGTCTTCATTCCTCTCCAGGCTGCACTCTTGCCCCAGAAACCTCTTCATTTTGGAAACTCACTCCACCCCTCAACTTCACACTGGAAACCCTCCAAATCCTGTAGTCTTTTCCTCTGATTGACTGGTTTCTCCCAGAGCCTCCATTTTAAGGAGGGAGATCAGATCAGTCAGATTTTCATTCCCATTCAGGCTATACTCCAGATTCTATAGAACCTTTACTATAATATCCTAGAGTTGGATACCTTCACCTTTTCTCTTCCCTTTTCCTCCTCACCTATGCCTTCTGCCTCCTCCCCCTTTCCCCTTTCCTTATGTTGTGTTCCCCCATTAGAAAGTAAGTTACTTGAGGGTAGCAACTGTTTCTTCCTGCTTCTATTTGTATTCCCAGAATTTAGCACAGTTGCCAACCACATAGCAAGGGCTCGATAAATGCCTGCTGACTTAACTACCCCCTCTACCCCACCATGCACTGGCAAAAGGTACCCAAGTTCAAGAGCTCAGAATTTGCTGACTCATGAAGCTGTCTTCTTAACTGAGAAAGCTAGAATCTATTCCCTGTTCTAAATTCTCTATTTCTCCTGCTTGCCCAAGTCAATGCATGGGTAGAGAACAGACAAATAAGCAATGCATACCTAAGAGTTAAGTCCTTTTAGCAACCTTTTCTGACCTCTTTGTATGCAAGCTTGACGGCTCCAATTCCAAAGCCCAAGTAGGCCAGAGCTTGGACATACCGTAATTTCCCCTAGCAGACCAAAGGTTCAAATGACTAGAATCCCTTCATTCAAAGCATTATGAACATATAAACCCTTATAAGAGAAGGCTGCCCACAAGTATCATACTACATAATATAAATTCAATATCTACAAATCAAAACTCAGTCTTCCAAACTCTCCTATTTCTGTAAAAGGCACCACCATTGTTCCAAACTCCCAAGTTTGTAATCTTGGCATTATCAACTCCCTCACCCCACATACTCAAGCAGTTGCCAAATTGCACCATTTTTTCCATATCATTCTCACTCAACCTTATCACTTCTGGCTTAGCTTACTGTAATAGCCTCCTACTTTTAAATCTATGGACTCTAGCCCAATTTACACAGAAAGGCCAAAGTCATTTTCCTTAAAAGATGAATCTGCCTATATCACTCTCCTCAATTAACTCCATACTGCCTCTAGAATAAAATATTAACTTCTTTGTTTAGCTTTTAAAGCTCTTTATTCCCCTTCCCACACACACTCAGTGATCCAGGTAAGTTGCCCTTCTTGCCTTTTATAATGTAAGCACTCTATCTTCTTTCTCTGTGCCTTTGCATGGGTCACTCATCTCTGGAATTCATTCCTTTCAATTCCAGCTCACAGAATCCCTTTCCTTTCAAAATGCAGCTTGAGCACTATCTTCCACATGAAGCCTTTTCAGATTGCTCCAACAGCTAGATGTAACCTCCTTAACTATTTTGTACTTATTTTTCTATATTTATAAGAATATATATTGTCTTTCTTAATACTAATAGCTAACATTTATATAGTGTTGACTCTGTGCCAGACCCTATGCTAAGCATTTCACTATTTTCTTATTTGATAGAACACAAGTTGCTTCAGAGTAGGAATTCATTCTTTTTATCCCCAGAAGTTCCTAGCACATGGTAGGCACTTAAATGCTTGTTGACTAACACACAAGTTTTACTGCCCCATAAAAAAATAAGATTCATCTTATGGGAAAAAAAACCAAACATGGTCCCTCTTCCTCGCTTGCTATGTAACAGACTTACAATGTCAATTATTTTTGTACTTCCTACAACACCGAATAGTACTATGTGCACTGAATAGAATAGCTACTGAATAAATCCATCTACTGAATTGAACTGCTATACATCAAGATATAATTATAGAGAGTATATCATATATTAATATATCACATACCAGCACATCATCATTCACCAGCTAGTTAAGTACTAAGAAATACTTGAATTATAAATACTGCAAAAAATTGCATTTGGTATCATATCACTATATCAATAAGCACGAATATATAAATGCTAAATAAAAATATCCCAATATTACCTGTCCAAACCTAAGAAAATGGCCCAGGCATAATTACCATCTTCCATTTTAGAGTTACTAAACTGAACAAAGATATACAAAAACCTATCACTTGACCATCATAAAAACTTAAAAAGGAATCAGGTTAAAGAAACAGAAAATCCCTGCATAAAAATTGTTGAGATGTTATTCAAACTATAACACCTTAACACACATTAATGGCAATCTAACCTTCAGAAAATTAAAGCATATTTTTCAAAAGTATATTTGGGAAAACTATGACTTTAACATTTATAATAAGCTATCACCTTTAAAAATGTAAAAATTCGCCTAACACGTTTGACAAACAATGGTGTGATTGTAAATGTTTCTGAACAAATGACAACTCACTGTTTTTAATTCCATAAGGACTTGTTCATCTACTCCATCATCCAGAAAAACTTCTCTGACATCATTGAGGACATCTTCCATCACAGATCTATATAATTTGGGCTGTAAAGAAAAAAGAAGTTGAAGAACATAAATTAATTTAGTCTACACAGAAGTCATTTTATAAAATATCTAACCAGTCTGGAAAGCACCACCATAAAAACTGGGGAGTTATGTATCAATTTGATTGATGAGCTTAAGAAACTAATATTTCTAATGTAGTGGGCAAATTCTATGCCCACAGGTTGGTTACTTACTGAATCCTTCAGTAAAGTCTCCCTCTAAGGAGTGTCTGAGAGCAAAATTGAAACAATTCATTAACACATAAAATTTGTATAACAGTACAAACTAACAATAAAAATTCCAGGATCTCAATGCCAAAAACTAATTCTGATGTTCAACAGATTTACAAACTGCTCAGATGTGTTTTCTGTCACTATTCTACTTTACCTTGCCACCGTCTCCTTTTCCCCCCAAAAAACTTACAATTTTCCAAAGTTCATGCCAGCCTCTGCCTGAAAGCATAACCACTTGACTCCTGTTTCTGGATAGCCTTAGGCTGACTGCTCCCCCCCCCCCCACTTGGCATCCTGGTTTGGATTTCCATTCTTAACACCTTACCCTCTCCCTTTCACCCACAATGACTTCCAAGTTAGCCTTTTTTCTCCTTTGTGTTTGGAGGTATGTCTTTTACTTGGAGGAGGAGGAGGAGGAGGAGGACATGGGCACACACAGTATTATAATCTATGGAAGACAGCTCTATTTTCTCCCAAATTGTCCCAATATCCTAGAAAACAAATCCTGAGGGATATGTAACAATTCTGACGCTCTGTTGTTCAGACCTGTGGAAGTAGTACACTCCAAGGTAGAAATCCTCTCTACCAATCAATACAAGAGAGTTGCTACTCTGAAAGTTAAGTTCTATGAAAGCTGTCTACAGCACTGGGAGGCCAAGTGACTTGCCCTAGATCACAGTGTACCAGAGGTGAGAATGGAATCATGTAAATTTAGGGCTGGAAGATCATTTTACAAATGAAAGGGTGAGGAAATGTTGTATAGTCTACCACTCATCAGACAAACATGTTAAACTTCACATTATTACTCTTTATGCTTAAATCCTATAAAACTAGGCTATAAATTCCTGAAGGTCCAAATTGCCCTGAAGGGAAAGGTATAAGGATTACTCTTTTATTTTTTGCATCCCCATGCACAGAACATAAGGATGGTATGATATATACAACTTAAGAAATGACCAGGAATTTATTTCACAGCTAAAACATAACATTTGTTTTATGAAGTTTCACTTAACATCTACGTTCAATTTTAAATTATTTTTAATGTACTAAAATAATACATGGAATCAAATTCATCCACACTTAAGTTCCATTCAGAAACCACAAAACAGAACAAACTCAAAACCCAGCACTAGCCCAAAGCCAGCAAAATGTACAATAAGGAACACTGAGCTTTAAATCTGGAGAAGTAATGTCTAGCTTACCACTTAGACTTTATGCCTTAGTTTTCCCATGTGCAAAATGGAAGGGGGAAAAGTTATCTCCAGGATTAAATGTAGTAACTAACTTAAACAGGAAGGTACCCTGAGGAAGAGACAGGATGTAGCATGTACCAGACAAGACAAACCATAGCCACACATTGACCATCATCAACTCTCAAACTCCCGAGCACCTTCTACCTCTAGTACCCCGAATCTAAAAGCCTCAGGAAAAATGTGCCCTCCAAGTCTGCTTGCAGGCTAGCCCTTCTAACTACCGAGGGGGGAAACCACTGTGGAGAAGGGGCCCACATTCCTCCCTTTTTACCACTACCATGAACTATAGACCAACGTTCACCCAACGGGCAGATACGTACAGGTCAGTAAGTATTTATTAAGGACTACCTCCCTCTAGACACTAGGCTAAACACAGGGAATCCAAAGAATGGCAAAACAAAAAACCCAGTTCCTGTTCTCAAAGAGTTCTCTTGAGACAAGTGGTCCTCACAAGCCTCATCCAGATAAGCAACTCCACCCTTCCCTAGGGCAGACAAGCTAGCCACAAAGCATGTAGCATGGTAGCATGTACCATGCAAGTCAAACCAGCACCACACTTTTGACCATCTTCTCTCCTCGGACCCTTAATGTAGATAGCCCAAGGCCCAGAACCCAAGAGCCTTGGAAATAGCAATGCTTCCAGTCCACTGCATACAGCTATCATCCTGGGAAGCAACTCATGAGGAGATGCAGCTTGGCAACTGCTCCCACAGGTGTTACAGCCATAGCTACTAAAGACCCAGAATATAAAGTTCTACCCACCAAAAACCTTGGCACTGTCAAATGGTTCAACATCAAAAAATAAATAAATTTTATCAATGGAAATATTTTTAAAAAGACATTACCATCCAATTTGCTGCTGTATCCCAAATACCTTGGGACCTTTCTACCTGACTTGCAGCTAAAACCTTCCACAAACACTGTCTCCCCAATTAGAGTGTGAGCTCCTTGACCCGGGGGACTGCCTTGTCTCCCCAGCATTTAGCACAGTGTTTTGCACATAGTAAGCACTTAATGATTCACTTTTTTTTCATTCATTCATAGCACATGTAGAATCTAAAGCTAGAAGGAGAAACATGGGGTATGAGTGAAGGTCCTTTTATTTTAATAGCTAAATCCGAACAATAGAAGTAACATGATACAGAAAAAAAGTACTGTATCTGTGGGGTCGAAGGTTTGAATACAGGCTTATCTACCTGTAACACTGACTTACGCATTTATCCTCTAGAGGCCTCATTTTCTTCATTTACAAAATGAAGGGATTAGATTAGATGACCCTGGAGGTCCCTTCCAGCTCTATATATGTGAAACTGAATTGTCTCATCACAACATAATTCCACACACAGTTTTCAGAGGGAGCTGTTAAACTTCTTAAAAGGTTCTCTTTTAAAAATGACTTTTAATTATTTTGAATTTAATTAGGGAAGAAATTAGTGAAAAAATGAAATTGAAGGTGCCAAGGTCAGGAGTTTTATCTCATTTGCAACACACTAGCAACTATTCAAAAATATTCCTGTTAAGTGTATAATCACAAATATTATTGGTCACAAGAGGCCATCAAGGAGAGAGATTAACATAGGATCTGTAAGTTTTTTTTTTTAATTTATCATTTTCAATATAACTGGCTTCCTTTATAATCCTATGTTTTTGGATTTAAAAACATTCTGAAAAATTGAAAGGCTTCACAAGACTGCTAAAGAAGTACATGAAACAAAAATGGTTAAGTACCCTTGATTGAAAAATTTCTTTGAGAAGGACATAAGACTGGTTCAACATAATTTATCCTCACAAAATCAACTCAGGAATCTCTTCTGTATTATCCACATATACAGAGATTTAATTTCTTAAATACCAGCTTTCTTTGCCCGCCCCCCCCCAGCTGGTTTCACCACAAAACCCTGCTTTCTGCAAGCCTATGTGACTGCAAGATTATCATAATGAGGTTTATTTCTCAGATTATGTGAAGAAATTACTGAGCTGTATGCTAAATTACAAATCATTACAATTTCCCTATCTATATTAAAACTTCTGATTATAAATAAGTTAATATAGAAATTTTTAGCTTATAGACCTAGGCATTCAGTGGCACCTTGAAACTGTTAGTACAAACTTTCTTCACTCCTATCATAAACTTCTTTGTTCCGGTACATACTTTTCAATGAACCTATGGGGGAAGAGAACATCTGTCCTGACCTCTGATGAAACTGCATCTTATGGTATTTAATGTGACTTTAATTTAAGCTATGTGACTTAGTACTTTATTCTTATAAATGCAATAATTGTATTTTCATAAAGCAAATGCATATGAAATTATTTAGCTGCCTTTACTCATATGCCAAAGAGGTTTTTAAAATATCAATGTTCAGGTACTTCAGAGACCACTCAGAAAAAAAATCACTTCTAAAGACATTTCCTAGTTAATCTGAAAGAAAGCTACAAACTGCACCAAGCATACTGCTTAAGGTAAATACAGATATACCAAAATTTAGGAAAATAAGATATTTAAAACCAAACTGTACAACTTGATAAATTAGAGAGCAAATATTCCCATTACCAAATAATTTACTACATAAGGGAGACAGCTGTATTGGATCACAGATTTACAAGTGTAAAGTCCCTTAGAAGGCATGTGGTCCACCTTTCTTTTTTACTGGTGAAGAGACAGAGGGCTAGCTGAAGTCAAGTAACAAAAGTGTGATTTGAAAAACCATCACCTTGTCTCCAAATCCAGCTTCCAAGCCCCAAATCCATCCAACTCTTGTTAGCAATGCAACCCTAAACTTTAGTTTCCTCATCAGTAAAACAGTACAAATATTTATACTTCCTATTGACAGAGCTATCATAAAGGATCAAGTGAAATAATACACATAGCTATGTAACTGCCAACTATTATTACAGAGTTCCTCTTAATCAGTTCCCCTAATTTGGATAATATAACAAAAATTCCATATATACAGTTGTTGGTACATTCATCTATTACATATAGCAACAGATACCTATATGATCCATGTAAATTTAAGGGTAGTGATGACAAATTCTGTAAATCCTTATCTACACACTTTGTACCCCATATACAATACAATGTAAAATAGAAATTGCTTGTGTAAGGAGACTGTTAATATCTATCAATTCAACAATCTGTTAACTTTTTTAGTCCAGTCTTTGTACTCCAAAGCACCTTTTCATTCACAATGAAAAAGGTATAGAAGGCAAATTACATTTAAAATTTACCAAAGGAACCTAGACTGTATTCCACATTTCAAAAGTATGATTTTCAAATGTGTTACAATTTTAAATTTTTCAATAATGTTTTTTTAAAACATATTTTGAAGTCATCTGTAACCAAAATGCTAAAAAAATTCAGTACTGGACATAATCTGTCCTGTATTTTCCATGTAAGTTATAATAAATGTGACTTATTTCCCACTTCCAAATACTTTGAAAAAACTCGGGGTACTAGGATGGAGAAAGAAGGCCTCTTTTTTCCTCCTTTGAAAAAAGATACACAAAAATCATCAAGACCAACCAGACTCCTATTGTTTAAAAAGCAGAAAGAAAAACAAGTTACTGTAGCAAAAGCCAGCATCGACGAGCAAAGTACAGAGTGGACCCAAGAACCGCAAAATTAAAGTGCAAGAGGCCACATAGGGGAAAAAAAACCCCAAAACTAAGCTGTGCACGAATCGGTTTCTCACTCCGGAGCATGCACCTCCCAGCCTCGCTCTCCGCAGCTCTCACTATTTAAAGCCTGATCTGGTGTTTAAATGGAGAGCCGGTGACGTAGGACTGAAAAGCACCTTCCCATCCTGGCAGAGTCTATATTAGAGAGCGCAATGGCTCTATATAAACAGGGCAGCCAAAGGGAGGAGGACCACAAGGAGCAGGCACTGAAAAGCAGGGGAAGCTGCAGCAGCCATGATGGATCGGTCTCTCAGTGAGAGGCGCAAACAAGGGGAGCGAGTCTCCACGGTACAGTCCTGGGCAGAGAGGGTTTGTTTGCGGCATTGGGGTGGGGGCTGTCATTTTTTATTGTTATTAGTCTTATAATAAAGGAGAGTCGGGTGGATCGAGGATCACATTGCACTGGTGACTGCAAAGGTTATTTATGTGACTGCTTTTTGCAAACCTATGTGACTGCAAGTAAAAAAAAAATAAAAGGACCTGGGGGCGGGTGGGGGGATAAGGCAGCGTTTAAGGCAAAGGGGAGCCTTGGGTCAATGTAATTTTTCTTCCTCTTGCTAGTCGGAGGTATGACGGGATTTTGTTTCCCCTTCGCCATTTTAACGATTCTAAAAGAGATGGGACAAGTGCTTTCCAACCTTCTTTTTAAAACGTACAACGGGCCCCCTCCGGCTCCAAAGAAACTAACCACCACAACACTCAAAGGTCGCCTCACACTCCGCTTTAGACCCAGAAGAAAGAAAATAGAAAAAAATAAAAGAGCCCCCCCCCCCCCCCAGCGAGCTGGCCGGGGCGGGGTCTGGGGGACAATCTTCTCCTGGGCTCCCGGGGCCACCGCTCCTGCCTCACTCGTCCGGTCACCCCAGGACCAGACTCCGTCCTCAACTCCTCCCTCCACCACCAGGCACCCCCAATTTAAACAAAACCAACTCTCCTGCCACCAAACCCGTCTCGGGGTGTCTTGGGGGCGGAAGGAGGGCTCTCTGCCCCGTCCCCTCCCCTTCCTCAAGTTTTAGCCTCTTCTTGTGACTAATCTGACCCTGGAAGCCCGGCTGGGAGCCCTCACCTACTCTCGGCTCCCCCGCTTCTCCCCACCCCTCAGACCCTTCCCTCCTGGGGAGCAGAGGGAGCCTCCCTAAACCCCCCGTGAGCCCCACATTCTTGCCTCCACCCCGGCCCCCTCCCCCGCCCTCGGCCCAGGTCTTCCCTTCGGCGGGAAGAGGTGGCGGCGGCGGCGACCGTGAGGAGGCTGAGGGTGGGGGCGGGGAAGGGGAACAGAGTTGAGCCTGGCTCCGGCTCCGGGGCCCCCAGCCCGCGCCCGCCCCCGCCGCCACCCAGCTCCGGCCGTGGCCGCCGCCACCGCCGGTCACCGAATCACATCCTTACCACGGGGTTTGTATTTGCCGAGTTCGCCATTTCCACACACAACACAACAACAAAAAAAAAAGAAAAAAAAGAAATAAAAACAAAAACAAAAGAGACCCCGACTGTAACCAGATCACCGAGAGTGAAAAAAAAATTAAAAATGAAAGCGAGTCCCGAAGGTGGAGTAGGGGGAAGGGGGGGGCGGTGAAGGGGGGGAGTCCTCCGGGAGCTGAGATCCTCGAGAATCGCCCTTAAAAAAATCGACCCTTCGGGGGTCTTGGGGAGCGTTCCCCGCCCCCCGCCCGGGGCAAAGGAGCGAAACCGCCACCGGTCGCCGCCCCCCGCGCTGCCGCTACCGCCGCCGCCGCACGGGCTGCAGCCACCAGCCGTCTTCTCCGCCCGCTTCTCTCCTTTATATAGTGAGCCAACGAGCTGCGCGAGCCACCACCGTCGAGAGACAGGGGCAGGAGGAAGGGGAGGGGAGGGGAGGGAAGGGGGAGGAGGGAAGGAGCGGAGTGGGAAAGGGAGGAGGAGTAAGGATGGGGGGAGGTAGGCGGCGCGAGACACCGCGAGAGCGGCCGGGTGCACGCACGCGTGGGGGCGCGCGAGACTGCCAAAGTGACTCGCGGTCGGCCGACGTCTCACGGTGCGAAGCTGGGGAGGGAACCGGGGCTGGGGAGCTGGGAAATTGACCGACTTACTCCCGCCCCCCCCACTCCCAATCGCCTCTCGTGCCGGGGTCACGTGGTTTGCCTCCACATTGACCCAGGCGGAAGTTTCTTTTCGCGTCTCTCACTTTGGAAAGATAAGAGTTAAATGAAAAAAAAAAAAAAAACCCAACCCGGCTAAACTGGAAGAAGGGAAAGGCGGGAGCTTCAACCGAAGCAGCTAGCGAGTCTAGGACCAGTCCCCAGGGGCGCGCTGTATCAGCTGGGCGAAATTTCAGAAGTGGCGCTCACTTAAAGCCTGGTTAGCTCTGGCCTTGGGGTAGGCCAGTGATTAATTGATCACATGACTCCCTTTCCAGTCCCAGCAAGCCAGGCGCTGGCTTAAGTTTCGATCTGCGGAGTCATCACTCCAGAAACCGAGGGACACCTGGCAGCAGTTTTGGCTGCAGCTTTTCGGCCGGAGCAACACTTTCGCGCGTCTCCGAAGAAGCTCCTGCAGTGTTCGCTCCCAAAATATCTGCAGCATGCAGTTGCACAAAAGGAAACGGATCTAGAGTTTTGTGCACTTAGGGATGTATAATTTTTAAATTCAGTGAAGTAGAGGCTCTCCTTTTGTGTGTGTGTGTGCGTGCACGTATCAACTAATTTATCCGATACAGCTTTAAGTTCTGTTACTAAGAATATGTTAGATTTAGGCTATATAATTTCAGTTACTCTACTGGCATATTTGGCTTGGAATATTAATTTCTTTAGTTCTTTGGCATTATCAAATGACCATCAATCTTGACTGATTTTAATATTTGTAGGATTTGCACCCCAAATAATTCCGATTCGTTTATTTAGCCATGTGAGCAACCCCAGTCCTTCCCTCTGCCTCCCAATTATAGAGCTGCTCGCCAGCACTAACTAGGTCGACCAAAGTGCACCTTCCAGGTCACCTCTTTCCGAAGTTTCTACTCTTAAAATGTAAACTCTTTAAGGGCAGAGGGATCTTTGTTGGGTTGTTATTTTTTTAATCTGTCTATGTAGCACCGTGTTTGGGCTATAGCAAGTGCTTAAAAAATGTGTTGGCATTCAAAGCTCTTCATAACCTGCCCCTCCCCCACTTTTCCAGCCTACTTACATCTTGCATTTCCTTCCGCCCTAAAACAAAACAAAACCACCAAAAATACTCGATTCAGGGACATTGACCCCTATGGTTCTTCAAACAATGCACTCTCTCGACAGGGCATTTTCACTTGGCTGTCCTCCATATCTGGAATTCAGTCCCTCATCATTTTTGCCTCCTGACTCCTCCGACTTCCTTCAAGCCCTGGCTATAATCTCACATTCTACAGGAAGTCTTTCCTGATTCCACTTAATTCTAGTGCTTTCCCTCTGTTGATTATTTCCTATGTATCCTGTATATGGATTGTACATAGTTGCTTGCATGTTGTTTTTTCCCATTAGACTGTGATCCTGAAAGCAGGGGCTCTTTTATCTATCTTTGCATTCTTTGTGCTTAGCTGGCACATAGTAGGCATTTAATAAATGTGTATTGACTGGTTCATTAATCCACTGTATGTAGAAAGACTGTTCTAACATATTGCCTCATGGACTGGCATCCTTATTGAGTTGTAGCTTAAGTCCTGGGTACTCTCCCTATCAATAGGTTTATATTATTTTCTTTACTTATGATAACAATGACATGTAAAAATCCTAGATTCTCTGAAGACAAAAACAATGTTTAGGGTAGAAGTACAACAGCCTGACTTTACCTTCCACCCAAAGCTGAGAAGTCAAAACCCCCATTGATCCAGAATGCAAATAACCAGAAAGCCACCAAACTCAGATTTTGTTTCATAATTCTGTACAATGGAATTCATCATCATTATGTATGATTCTGAATCATACAATTAGTAGGTCTAAGGAACTGGAAGGATCGTGTTTGGCACTGAACAGGGCTGAAATGAAATTTTTATGAAAATGAAATCAAATGAATCAGCAAAAGCAGTTGTAAAGGGGGGGGAAGGGCACAAAATGTGAGGTCTGAAGGGGAAAACTTAACTGAAAGACTTCTTTCTCTTCATTGAAGAGGAGAAATGAAAGTTATGAATTTAAGGTCTTGTCCAGACTCAACTAACCAAGCCACTTCTCCAAATGTCTTCCCACCTAACTGATCACAACAAGGCTGAATCACACTGAACTCCCTAAAAGTATGAGTCCTATCTGTCATCTTCTAGGAATAATTGAATGTGTCTTATTGTATTCTGATCTCAGCTAATCAGAGCAGCAAATTATCTTGAACATGGCATTTATCAACTTTAAGATCATAGCACTTAGAACTGGAAGGAACCTTAGTGATCTGGAGCAATCCCCTTTTATTTTGGCAGGTGAGGAAAATGAAACCATGAAGAGGTTAAGTGACCTTCCCAGAGTTACAAAGTAGTAAATATTAGAATCCAAGTTCATTGCTCTCTCAAGCACACCACAGATTTGGAGTATTTAACAAGTTTAAAGATCATTTGGTAAACAATACATCTTGGATTCTTATCCCAATGAGGTTAAATCATTTTTAGAGATAGCTAGGTGTTGTGCATAGAGTGTTGGATAAGTAAGGAAGACCTGAGCTTGAATCCTGTCTCAAATACTTACTTCTTGTTGCAGAATTGTGTCCTGCTCTTCATGGTCCCATTTGGAGTTTTCTTGGTAAGAAGACAGAAAAAGTGGGGATAAGGAGTGTGGCTATTAAAATGTTAAATCTTAATCTCCTCCATGCACTCTGATCCAATGTTACAACAATCTTGCTGTTCCTGGAACAAGACTGTTTCTTGACTCTGGGCATTTTCATTGGCTGACCCTATGTCTGGAATGGTTTCCCTTCTCATTTTCTCTTCCTAGCTTCCCAACTAAAATCCCACCTTCTACAGGGATCCTTTCCTAACCTTTCTTAATTCTAGTGCCTTCCTTCTGTTAATGATTTCCTTTTTTCCTGTATATAGCTTGTTTGTACAAATTTATTTGCATATTGCATCTTACCTTATATTATTAAATTCTTGAGGACAGGAGCTGTCTTTTATCTTTCTTTGTATTCCTAGTACTTATCACAGTGTCTGACACATATTAGGTACTGCATAAATTCTTATTGATTGACTGTATCTAAGCTGACGGAATCTTCCTTTCCTGGTGCCTGACCATCCATAGACACTATGATATAATATGCTGTTTCATTACCCAGATATTTCCAGTAAACTGAATTTTGCCTCAGCCACAAAGAGGTCAGATATTAACTTGAAAATATAATGTGAAGGGAGGTAGATAACACAACCTTTGCCTAAGTATTAGGAAATTTTCCTAACTGGGGGCAGTGAATGAACTCAAAACTTTTAATCTAAGATAAACTCCCCAAAACCACGGAAGTAAGGAAACTATGAGGACCTTTGGGGCCATTATATTGCCCCCTAAAATAAGCCAATCGTTGTAATGGGTAACACTGCACCCATACAACTTCCAAGTTTCCATCAGTATGTCCCTACCAGTTCCCTTAGCATCCAAGTTCCTGAAGCTTTAAAGCATTATTTTCAAAGTGGGGATTGACATGAATACGGGATTTCTCGAGGACAGAAGATGCTGGCAATAACGTGGTACAATAGAAAGATGCTGCATTTGGAATCCAAGGACCTGGTTTAAATCCCAGTCCTGCCACTTGCCACCTGTCTGACTACTTTGGGCAAATCACTCTTGGAGTTAGTTTTCTCATCGGTAAAATGAGGGGGATAGACTCAATGGCTTAAAAGGTTTATTTGACCTCTAAGGTCATGATGCTAGGAAACCAAAAGAAACTTGGATTTATTGGGGGGAAAGTAGAAACCTGTATATTGTACAGTTAAAACACAAAATTGAAAGGAGTGGTTGGGCAGGAAAAATCAATAAATTAAAAGGATGTTTATAAGAGTTAAAAGGCAAAAAAATATAGCCCTCCTGGAGGAAAAAAAATTATACACTAGTCCCACCCCTAATAGGATTCAAGGAAAAGACAGCTCATACTCACAAGGGACTTCTCAGGTTACTTACTGCTATCCAGACAAAGAATATGTTTGCCAGTCTGGAACATAATTCTTTTGTCTTGATTCTGAGACATGATATGGCACATATATCAGAGCTGCAAATTGATCATGAGTGGCTCGCAGGTTTTTTTTATATTAAAGAGCCTGTTATAGTGGCTTAAAAGTCAGCCTTGAAGACAGGATGACCTGGGCTCAAGTCCCACCACTGCTACATATAGACTGTATAACCCTGGAGAAGTCACTCAACCTCTTATTGCCCTAGGCAACTCTAAAATCCTAATTTGCAGAGCTGGTGCTGACTTGCATTGGTAAAGAGAATTTCTTTGACTTGGAGTTCCCTATACCAATGAAATCACAGCTCTACACTGGAGAAAACAAAGGGAGTGGATATCTTTCAAATGGACCATTCTAACAAATCTCAGACTGCTGTCAACCAAAAAAAAAAAAAAGATCAACATTTTTATTGTGTAGTCATTAATACAAAGACAAAAGTGAAATAGTCCCTGATCTTAAGCACTTACATTCGATCACAAAAGACAACAGGCACTTATATACAAAGTGTATACCAAGTAAATACAAGGCAAGGCAGCAAGAATTTATTAAGTGCTTACTATGCTGGCACTGTGCTAAATTCTGGAGATCCAAATACCAGTTAAAAAGAAATAGTCTTTACCCTAAAGAAGCTTACATTCTAATGGGAGAAGACAACACTATAAAGGTAATGTAATTTTGAATTTGAAGGTCTCTTTGTGTTGGCAAAAGTAGCAGGTACTTAGCACTTAGTAACTGATCAAGACTCCTGTCTCCTGTTACTGATGTAACAGGCTGAAGGAAGTAGGTAATACTGTGTATATAAGAAAAGCCCCAGGGAAACACAGTCAGAATTTCCTTGAGACCAGATCTGGTGGCAGAACAGCTACAGAAGAATGGAAAACTGAGTCCTGAAAACTTGTGGTGGTGGAGCTTCTGAAAGCCCAGGTGACTGAAGTATGACTTGGATGCTGAGACTTTGTTTGCAGCGTGGTTGAGCCTTGAATTCCCTGGAGTGGAAATGGTGAGAGATTTGACATGGACCAGACCCTGTAAACTTCAGGGTAGAGCAGGACCTGCCCAGAGAGCTGGTCAAGGAACTGGGAGCTGTCTGTCATTGAACCCAGGTGACAGTCTGGGGAATCCAGGTGGAATCTGGGACCATGGAAGGGGATCCAGGGAATCTGAGAACAGGCCCCAAGTCAAGATGAAAAGACCTCTCCTTGGGTACTGAGTAATTATGGAATTATAGTTTACTAGTGACCTAAGGGGTGGAGGGGCTTGTGTATGATACTTAAGTAAGACTTTGCTGAAAAAGTGACTGATTTGTACTTTGAGTACTTTGAGATATTGTTACTGATAAGAGACTGATAGAGTTAATCAAGACTTTGCCCCATGAGTGGAAGACTTTGACCATGTACTCTGAAACTACTGATAAGTGACTGATTGAGTTAACTTGAGAGTGACTATTTTACTTTGAGACTATGTTGTGAATATTATATTGTGACTATTATATGATTGTTACTGATAAGTGACCGAGTTAACTGTTGCCCCATGAGTAGAAGACTTGGACTATTGTACTTTGAGATTATATTGTGATTTTCTGTGATTAAGTTGTAATATTGTGAATGTTGTACCTTGATTTTCTGTGGATGTTTTACTTTGATTTGTTATGGAATAAATAGAGTGATCACTATACTGAGTAATCAGAACCTTAAAAGCTGTTCACAGTAGCATTTTTCTGGAAAGCTTTTGTGCATAGCATTACAAACACACAAAAGGAAGCTGATGGGGTAGGGGGATGGGGAAGTGCCTGTACTGGGGCATGGCTTCATCACATCTGGAGAGTCAAAAACAGCCAGGAGCAGAATGAAGATTCACTTACCTGGACCCCTTCCCCAAATAGAAGCCCTGAGAGGAACTCATCAGTGGAAAAAGGGGGCCTGCTAGGAAGAGAGGTGTTCCAGGATGAAAAGGCTTCAGGGCCAGATGGATCCAGGGTAAGGAGGCTACAGGCACTGAGGGAAGTTCCAGAATGAGATAGCAACTAAGGAATGGTGGCATAGTCCAGAAAGTCAGACACAGGGCCAAGAGGGGAAACTATGGGATAATTTTGCTGGGGGTGGGAGAAGGGCAAGGAGAGGATCACTGTAGGGATTAGAAAGAAAGTGGTGCCTGAGCTGAGTCTTAAAGAAAGCCAAAGATTCTGAGAGAGGTGAAAACAAAATGCATTCCAGCCAGTGCAAAAACACAAACCAAAGAAGGAGGTGAAGTGTTGCAAGAGAGGAACTGCAGGGCTGCTAGGTGGCTCAGTGAATAGAGCACCAGCCCTGGAGTCAGGAGGACCTGAGTTCAAATCCAGCCTCAGACACTTAACATAAAAACTAGCTTGTGACCTTGGGCAAGTCACTTAACCCTAATTGCCCTCTAAAAAGCGAAAGAAAGAAAGAAAGAGAGAGAGAGAGAGAGAGAGAGAAAGAAAGAAAGATGCAAGGTATATGATGGGGAGTGGTTTGTAATTAGGCCATGTACCAGGCAGGGTACCATGAACTTTACAAATATGATCTCATTTGATTCTCACAATAACCCTGTGAGATAAGGCCTACTATTATCCCAAATTTTACAGTTAAGGAAACTTTTACAATTAAGGAAACAGAGCTTAAGTGATTTGCCCAGGGTCACACAGCTAACAAGTGTGTGAGGCTAGATTTGAACTTGGAGCTTCCTAACCCAGGCCCCATATTCTATCCCCTATGCTACCTCATGGTCCCTCGTGGTAGCCAGGTTGTTATAGGCTTTAAATGCCAGAGAAAGAAGTTTCTATTTGATGCTAGAAATAATATCAAGCTACTGGAATTTATTATGTAGGGAAGTGACCTGATTAGACCTGTTCTTTAGGAAAATCATTTTGGCAACAGTGTAGAAAATGGATTGAAGTATGCAACTAAGTGGCACAGTGTATAGAGTATCAGGGGGCCTGGAGTCAGGAGGACCTGAGTTTAATGTGCCCTCAGACACTTACTAGCTGTGTGACTATGGATAAGTCACTTAACCCTGTTTGCCTCAGTTTCCTTGTCTGAAAATGATATGGAGAAGGAAATGGAAAACCACTCTGATATCTTTGCCAAGAAAACCCCAAATGGGGTCATGAAGAGTCAGACACAACTAATCAACTAAACAACAACAAGGGAGAGATGAGAGGCAGGAAGACTAATTAAGAGGTTATTACAATAATACAGACCAGAGCTGAACTATAGTGGTAGTTGTGTGAGTAGAGAGGAGATTGATATGAGAGATGTTAGGGAGATAGAAACAATAAGAAATTTCAATTGGGTTGATATGTGGGGTAAGAGAAGCTAAGAAGTAAGAGTGACACTAAGATTGGTAACCTGAGTGACTGGAAGGTTAGTGGTATTCTCAACAGAAATAAGAAAGTTTAGAGGAGGGGTGGGTTTGGGGGGAAAAGATTATATGTTGAGTTTGAGATACCTCCAGGACATCCACTTAGAAATAACTAATAAATTCTTTGATTTCCAGAAGTCAAGGAGAAAGATTAGGACTGGATGTGGAATCTCCTGCATATAGTTGACAAGTAAACCTGTGGCACCTGATGAGGTCACCATGTGAGATAATGTAGTGATATAAGAGACATCCCTTTTTTAGTTTTGTTTTGTTTTTTAAAGAATGGGGAGATGAGTGTGTTTGTAGGTAGTATAGAAAGAATCATTAGAATAAGATTGAAGATTAGAGAGAGAGATGATAGTAAGTGCAATTTGCTGGAAAATATGGAAAGGGAAGGGATTAAGGATACATGTATAGGTTGGCTTTGAGAAGGGTCACCTCTTCATCAGACTGAAACAAAGGAGAAAGAAAATAGGGGATAATGTTAAAAGGTTATGAGATATGGAGAATGGGGAAATAGGGAGTTTAGGGGAAATGGCCCTTATTTTTCAATAAAGTGTAGGCAACTAGAGGAGGTATAGAAAAGGAGTACCAATACAGAAGACAACTCATAGTACCCTCCTACTGGAGCCCTACTCAGGGCAGCTTTGTAAGTGATTTAAAATGGTGGTATCATACTCAAAATGAGTACATAAGGATCCCTGCAGACCACCTATTGGCTTAGTTTTAAAATATAATATTGTCTGTGTTTTATTGTATTTTTTATTTGTTTGTTAAATATTTTCCAATTACATTTTAATCTGGCCACACTCGGGAATGTTGTGGGTAATATGAGAGGCTCACAGGTTCACAGGTTGCATGTTTGTATATTGTTAAAACAAAAGTGTTAAATTTTTTGCTCAAACTATACAGACTTTTGGGGGGGAAGTTGCTCACAGGTAGATATTAATTGTTTTCTTTAAGTTCTGAAATAAGTTCTGTTTATTTCTTCTAACCTTGTAAATAAACTTGTTCATGTTTTGAACCTTGTCAACCTGTATATTTGTAATGGGAGTTGGTGACTATGTCCCTGGAGAGTTAAGATCAGATGTTAAAGTTCCTATATTGTCTGAATAGGAGCAATGAGGCAAAGAAATGTGAAGTTCCCCAGGGCTACCTGGGTTTTGCTTTTTAGAAGGAAGACATTTATAAAAGATGTTTTACTACTTTGAAAGTCTATGTAAATAGAAGCACAAATGTTAGGTAGTTTTTAACTCCTTTTTTCCTAGTTTCCAGATAGATCGCCCTTCTCCTGTTATGACATTATCATTAATTTTAGCATCAGCTTGATTTGCATTGGTGATGGTTTTTAGTCTTCTTGAGATTTGAAAGGCACAGTAGTCTCTAGATGGAGAATCATTAGAAATTTGTATACAAACAACTCTTAGATTTATTTCTACATGACTAATCTCATCCATTTTATATTGATTCTTAATTTTTATTTCAGAGGGTGGGTGTTACCTGGGAGAGTCTGTAGCCTGCGTACATTCACTATAGGGCAATCAAAAGTAAATAGCCTGCCAGAGACAGAGAGAATGAGTTACTGCTATTTCTAGCCATTAGTGGAAAGGAAGACCTGGGAGGGCCTTAACACTTGGCATTCATCAATGTGAAGGTCCTTTAGAATGGCATAACTGGGAGCAGCATAAGAGTATATGAACAGTAATGAGGAGATAAGAGGAAAAGTCAAAGGTATATAATTATGTCAGTTAAAATCTCATTTTGTTCAACCATTTAAGACCTACAGTCATTTGAACTGGGACAAGCCTCCAGATAATCGGGCACTTGATGTGGAAAGTTTGGTGTAAGATGGGAAAGGATCATAGCTACTTGATAACCTGGGAAAATATTCAGAGTAAACAGGTAAAGTTTGAGGGACTACAGTTTAGAAATTCTTCTATGTTTGATTGTAGGCCTCACAGAAATGTTGGGAGAATACAATGAACCAATTGACGTAAAAGTACTTTGGAAAAATTAAACAGATTATTATTAGGTTATATATGTTTTATCTTATTTTATCTCTACTGGAAAGTTTGAGTACATCATCAAAACAAAAAGCATGTTCATCACCTGTGTCTTTTATCACACATACCACCAAATTTAACTATAATAAAAAAAAAATGAGTCTTTATTCCTGTCCTAAGAGATCCAGATCTGTGTGAATTAGGTATCTGAGGTTTACCACCCCCTCCCTTCTATCTTTGGACCCCTGCCCTGAAAAAATTAAGCAAAAGTTTAATATTTTTACTATGGGTGATAAAACAGGTTCCCCCAGGGGATCTACCAAATAGGGGTCCCAGGCCCACTTCCCATGGCAGCCATGTTCTTGGGTAACTCTCTACGCTACCACTACTCAGGAGATGATCTTCTCCTCCAAAGATCTCCTGGGCCAGGATAGGGAACCACATTTTTCATTTCCACTGCTGTATAGTCAATTCAGAAACACAAATTATTTTGACTACAGTAGAAGGCAATCTGGGCATACATTATATGTAAAAAGGTTAGGTACAGTCATACAATCTCATGTTACTCAATTAACTCATCATAGGCTTAAAACCTTAATCAGTTTCTTCCAAGGCACTCCCTTATTTTACTTCCCAGTTGATTAAGTCCTGGGCCCTTCTGCCTCTCCTTCCAGCTCTTTGGATTCCCACGTTGAACATGTCCTTAGAGAAACTGTATTGTATTCCTTCTGCTTTAAAATCAAAATTGCTCCACCTGAAGCATTCTAAACCTCAATTTAGAGGAGTCCCTCTGTAGTCTTCCTATAGAAATACTGGAACTCTGGAACTAACTTTTGTTCTGTATAGTTTGCTGCCAACATTTCATGGCTATTACTTAAAATGCCTTCAATCATTTACCTCTATTCTTTTTTACTATTATAACTACTACTACTACTACTACTACTACTACTACTACTACTACTACTACTACTACTACTACTACTACTACTACTACCCATTCTAATCCCAACTCATTCATCTTTTTGACTTGAGTCCTTCCTTCCCTCTCTCCTCCCCTTCAAGAAACTCACTCCCAAAGTTGGATATTCACATTACAAAGAATTCTCCTATAGTGCCACCTGCTTCTTTCTCTCACAGGTTAACATGCTAAAAAACTTAGATTTGTATTTTATCATACCCTGGCTCTAATTCGACCAAAGACCAATCAACAAATGGGGAGACGGGGAGTTTTTCTGTATATCATATACCAGATAAAAATATAGACCCCCTGACAATGTTTATCAGAACGGTCACCAGTTTATCAAAAATATCTAGGAAATTATTAGACATTTCATTTCTAGAAGGAAGAAACTTCAAAGGCCATCTACTCCAATCTCTCATTTTACAGATGAGGAAAATGAGGTTTGTGGAGCTTAAGTGACTTGCATCAAAGTTTTTTATCTCTTACCTAAACATACTGAAAGGCTATAATTTAAAGTATATTTGAAAACCACTTAGTTCTAAAATTCAGTTTAAAAATGTAGGCTTCTGTCATTCTTGCCTCTAATTGCTAGTTGAAAACCCAATCCTGTTCTAATTCATCCACACTACACCCTCACATAACTCTTTAGAGGTTATTTTATCCTCTAGTCATAGAATAATAGAACATTAAATCTGGAAGGGACCTTAGAGATTAATCAGTAAGACACTTTTCATCAATGAGAGAACTAAGGTTATGCAGTTAGACAGTTAGGTGCAGAGATAAGATTCCACCTAACAGGTTTTGGAATACAAGAGATAAAAGAGAACAGATTCTTTTAAAATCTTTCTTCCAACTTCTGATAGTTTAAACTTACTGTCCTGTTGTTTACTCTATTCCTCTGTTCTCTTGAAGACAGTTAAAGTGATTTGATTCCAACTTTAATCACATTTCCCCTCCTTCCCCTTCTGTACATTGCCCTAGGGTCCAATACTTTTCCATTGCTTTGTTCCTCTGGGGAGATGGGTTGTACTTTTCCCAGCTGTGACCAAAACTATACTTTCCCCCCCGTTTTTTGGAGGGGGAGTAGAGGGAGTTGAATCTAAACTTACCCAATAGTTGTCAGTTGTTGGGTTTTTTTTTCTAGATCTTGAACTAGAAGTTATAGGATTTTTAGGGAGCAAACAATCCTTCTTCCTAGCAAGGACCGTCTTAATTTTCCTATTTGTATCCCCAGCATTTAGCTGTCTTTTCGCTATCTTTGCCCGCGATGAGCGCTGAATAAATGCTTCATTCTTTCATTCATGCTCTTCAGGATAACACTAAACTCTCTTTCTATCCTAATCATATTCACTCACCCCTACAAGTGGCAAAGTTTCTTTATTGTCTGTGAGAAACAATCCCAAATTAACCTTGAAAAATGCATAGTGTGTTCCTTTGAGAAAGCTCATATCTTATTATGGTACTCCTTTTTGTTCTGGGCTTTTAAGGAATGGAAACTATTCCTTCGTTTGAACTGGATTGGTGTGTCAGGTCTCCAGAACGAAGATCTAGCCATTTTAGCAATCTTATGCTGTCCAGCTATATTGTAGTCTCACATCTAAGTCAAAACCACAAGCTGTGAATTCATGGCCTTCTAGTCAAACCTGTGTCTGGAATGGGGCCAGTTTATGTTTGTGTTTTCTTTCCTTTCATGTAAGACCTTTTGAGATTTCTAAAGGTAACTGGAGTGTTTCCAGTCCTGGGCACCTGAGGGGTAAAATATTGTTTACTGGAGCAATTGTGGTAAAAATAGCACCTGAGATAGATCAGGAAGGAGGAACAGAGCCGCCCTGAAGAAACCACAAGGAAGAAAGAGTCCACATAACACCAGTTTGGTGAGGTAAAATGTAAAATAACTCATGAGTAACCCTGTTCCAAATCTCCAAACAAGACTTTGCCTCTCAACTAATTATAATCATTATAATATGCATATAATTAACATTATAATATTCTCATTCTCTCTCTCTCTCTCTCTCTCTCTCTCTCTCTCTCTCTCTCTCTCTCTCTCCCCCTCTCCCTCTCCCTCTCACTCCCCCTTTACTCCACCCCCTATTGGCCTACTTGGGTAGTTCTGGGGGAATGGAGCTCATTTCTCCTTCTTACCTCATCTACCACTCTTCCTCACCACTAAAGCTTTCCATTTGAGGGAAGGAAATAAACTAATCTCATTTATATTCTGAATCATATGCAATAACAGTTGAATCAAACAAGGAAAGGGAAAAATTACCCCATAGATTTCCATCTTGAAGAAAGGCAGCAAGCAACAGCCTTTCAAAAACACTTGATCAGTTGAATGACTGACTTTTGGGTTGACATTGATATTTGTAAACAGCATTCTTCCCCAGGAAGTACTGATGGGGTCCTTGTGATGTATATATGTTGTAGTATCAATCTGTAACATCAGTTTGTAAATGGGGTGCTTTGGGATCTATGTCTGTAAAATCAATTTGTAAAAGCAGTCTGTAAGATCACATTTCCACCCCCCCCAGCCTCAGAGCATTGACTCTGCCCCTTCCCCCTCCCAGCACTCTGCCCAGCAACAACTCAAGACCTGTTTATCTCTGCTTGAAACAATAAGTTATGTAAATGCTATCTCCCTTAGTTAGAGTGGCCAGCCCCACCAGAAATTCTTCAATACCTTATCTATAGGGTAACTCCTTAGTCAATTATATACCCACACTGTCTCTGATGACCTTGGTGGGAGGCAGACTGGGCATTCTTTAGTGATGAGTCAGGCCTAAAACCACACCTCCAGGTAGCCCCTCTTGAGCTATTTCCCAGTGAATCATGGGCAATAAACCTGCGCAGTTGATATTAAAAGTGTATGGCCCTTTGAGCACTGACCACTCCTTAACTCCTCCCTGATCCCACCCTTACTCACCTGGTTAGCATAATTGACACCTTAAAACTATGCCTGTGGCCTCTGCGAGTTTGCAGGTTCCATAAGAATCTAGCCCACTGTTCTCTACAGCGTAACAATAAACTTTACAATTTCGGCTTCAAAGTCTGCTTGAGCCTGGTGAATTCCTTCCAGACTGGATGCCAGGAGAGGTATCCCTGGCAGAACCACTTACCCTCCCCCACTCCTTATCACCCTTCCCTCTTCAGTACGAGTAATTTAAACTAGTTCTATGAGATGGATACTAGGATATCTCAAAGACACAACCTCCCCTGGGCTTCTGTTTTCTTGGCTTCAAATGAAGCTAATTTTACTGACCCATTTAGACATTATTGAGAACACCTATGAGCTAATACATAGAATAAATGTAAAACAAAAGCTTCTTGGCCTCAAGATAAAGGCAGCATACCAACTAATCTTTATACTTTGTGTCCTACAACATACAGATTAAAAATTATTTTAATTCAATTCATTTCAACAAGCATTTAAACTACTTAAACTTTTGATTTCTTTAGTTCTACCTCTACAATTAAACTTAATGTTTAATTTAGCTTCCTTTCTTTGGTCTTTACACTAATTATAGCCTTCCATATCTAGTGCTTTCTTTTTTCCTTTTTTTTTTTTTTGCTTTGGGTAAAGGGAGAAAGAGTTGGCAGAACAAGGAACTGACAGCTGGAGGGATAGTTTACATTCCTTAAAAGCCCAGAACAAAAAGGAGTACCATAATACCATATGAGCTTACTCAAAGTAACACACTATGCATTTTTCAAGGCTGATTTGGGATTGTTTCTCACAGACAATAAAGACATTTTGCCACTGTAGGCAGATTAACAAAAATAAGTAAGTCAATACAGAAGTAGCCTGACATAATAGGATGAGCACTGGACTAGGAGCTAAGAGAGAATCTAAGATTTAAAGTTGTAAGCAGAAGTGTGCTGGAACCAATTCAAACTGGCTCTTGAGAGCCAAGTATTAAATTTTCAGTGGGAACTTTGACTTGTAAATCCACAAATACTACAAATCAGGACTCGCTTTATTGTTTTGTGAATTGCCTGGATTTAGGAAAATGATGGAGAAAATGTTAATGCAGATCAAACTTTAAATATGTCCTGCTTTTTGGTGAGCTGTTTGTTAAAACATTTATTAGCACACCCCTGACTCTAAGGGATCTCAGAGTTGTGTGTGTGTGTGTGTGTGTGTGTGTGTGTGTATTTGTTTGTTTTTTTGTTAGCTTCAAGGCTCCCCCCTCCACTCCCCATGCTCCCTCCTTTTTGCCAGGTTGGTGAAGTCTGTGGATCCCAACTCAGAATAATGTTTTTAAATTCATAAAATAAAATACATAGAATTACAAAGGAAACCAATTATGTTGAAATAGTTATAAAAATATTAAAAATGAAAACAAGTTCACAGACCCCTAGGTAAGAACTGCCGAGCCACTCCAAGCATCATCACTGATAGAAGTAACAAAATAGAGGCTGTCGACCTGAAATTTTGGTTAAAGGGGCAAACAGGCTAGGTGATATATATTTATATCATTTATTCCCTTAAAGCTAGCAGAATAGATATATGTATGGAGTCAGGTAAAATCTGATTGCCAAACAAAAGGAATGAGAAGGCTTAAATACATTTAGAAAAATCCCAACTCAGGGATTTTTGTCACTCTGACATTTTGACATTTCTGTCACTCAAATTTATGATCTCCATATATCTTTAACATATTATGAGAAAAGAATTTTCTTAATAGGTGGTAAATACAATAAGATAAGAGAGTTAACAAAGTGTCAATTGAAATTATGA
Organism: Gymnobelideus leadbeateri; assembly: GCA_011680675.1. Taxonomy (NCBI): domain Eukaryota; kingdom Metazoa; phylum Chordata; class Mammalia; order Diprotodontia; family Petauridae; genus Gymnobelideus; species Gymnobelideus leadbeateri. The sequence goes on along the minus strand of WOXC01001280.1, from coordinate 193,546 downwards.
CTCAGAATATCTGTGTTTTCTTTACCATTAACATGTCATAACGTAGTGTATGTCCAAAAAATATTAAGATAAGAAAAAGTCCCATTATTCAAGATAGTGTCTCGGGTTAGAGGTCCTATCCTTAATGGCCACAAACATAAAAAAAATGCTCTTAAGTCAGCCCCATCTGATCTTGTTGACATAGGAAGAGGTATTCTCTGAATTTACTCAGAGAACAAAGAAGCTGTTAGGTCCAGGCTCTTCTTCTGGTTGATTAGTTCAGCTCTGGCCCTTATTGGGGGGTTCAAATCATGATATTAAATGATTATCAAGGTCCAGAGATTTTAAGTGACTTTCCCAATGCCACACAGTGTAGGAAATATAGTAGAACTAGAATCTGAACTCAGGCCTTCTCATTTTAAATTCAATGCCCTTTTTACCATACCATCCTGCCTCTTCTCAGCTATATTCTAGTCCTAGGTTTCCCACTAATTACTATGTGATATTTGGCAAATTACTTAACCATTCCCTATCTTTAAAATGGATACACACACACACACACACTCATGAATGCACACACAGCTGCATGTATGCATATGCACGTGTGTGTGTGTGTGTGTGTGTAGGAAGTTATCTGACTGAATTCTTTATATGATAGATAAGTGTGAGCACCAACTGAACCAATAAATCAGTCACTCACACTACTTAAAGTGAATACTCTAGCCCTGATACCATTGTCAGATGAGAATATCTCTATTAAATCCATCAGAAACTCAAGGACAATAAATTAGCTACAGTCTACCTGATTAAGTTAGAAAGGCTACCTGGGCAAGTCATTTAACTCCAATTGCCTCCAAAAAAAAGATAATATATTGGAATTAGATATTTGGTCGTGCCCCATATGCTTTATATAAAATACTAAGTTAATTTGAAATCCAGGCATTAGATTGATTGACGAGCTCAGTGGTAAAAGCTGTTCTGGCTAAACCCTTGAGAGGAAATCATCTGGAGAGCTGGGGTGAGGGGGGGAGATTCTCTGTCTTCTTAACATCTTCCCCTTGACCAGAGGAAGACATTTCAAATTTCAAGAGGTCCAAAAGACTTGCACCTGCTATGAGGGTCCTACAGAAGTAGTTCAAACTTTGTTTCAGCTATTAAATTAACACCTTGTTTCAGTTCAGGTTTCTTTGGAGCCTTGTATCAAGTCTGTTAAGAAACAGAACATATGAACTCCACAACTTGTAAACCCTAGAACTCATTAACTCCTGCAATAGGAAGGGGAGGAGCTAATGACCATATATAAGGAGAGGCCCAAGCTAGAGACAGCAGAACTGACCTTGGACTTTGTTTGTGGGTCTGTGTTGATTTCTGTGTTGATTTGTGTTGAGTTCTCAGACCTTGTTGGTGGATCTGAGTTGATTTCACAGACAGATAGTGAATTGATGATGATGCCAGCAATCTATATGAATATTATTGTGGCTCTGTCAAGCTTTGTCTTCCCAGAAACAGAAACTGTAAAGGACTTGAGGTGAACTGGACACTGTAAACTTCAATATGGAGGGGGAACTGGATGAAGGACTGGACAAGGAGCTGGACAAGGAACTGGGAGCTGCCTGCCTTTGAACCCAAGTGACAGTTGGAGCTGGGACCATGGAAGAGGAACCATGGAAGATGAGAGCCAGCCTTGAATCAAGCTGAAAAAAGACTTTACTTGGATACTGTGTACTGACTGAGAAGATTATGATTTGTTATGACTTAGGGGTGCAGAACTTTGACTTTTGTACTTTGTGATTGAATTAAGGATTTTGTGATTGACTAAATGAATGTACTTTGTTTAAAACTATATGACCACTTTGGTGAAAACTATGTGGCCATTTTAGTGATATTGTTGAGTTGTGACATGGTGAATGCTGTATTTTTATTTTCTGTGATAAGCTGTAACATTGTGAATGCTGTAATTTGATTTTCTATGAATGTTTTGCTCTGATTTGTTATTGAATACACAGAGAGATTACTATACTATGCAATCAGAATCTTGAAAGCTGTTCACAGCAGCAGTCCTCTGGAAAGCTGTTCATGTGTGGCTTTACACAGTGTTCAGTAACAGATGATCATAGTTTCTACTTTAGGAGATGAGGATAAAGCAGAAACATCAAGAAAACACAGTTCTAGAATTCTACAAGTGATATAGCACAAAACTATACCATACCTAAAAGCAACTTTGTTAGGGCTCTCTCCATAAAGGATAGAGAAGAACTTCTAGTAAGAAGGTTTAGACCATTGTACACCATAGATCATGATCTAGATATAAAAGATCACAACATAAACAGATTTGAGGAGTTGGGAAGTAGACAATTTTCATAACTATGACTAGTAGAAGAACCCTTAACTAAACAAAGGGTAGGAAGGATAAGAGGGATAAAGTGGAAAATGTTGAGTACATGAAATTGAAATGATTTTGCACAAACAAAATCAATGTAACTAAAATTAGGAGGGAAACAGTAAATTGTAAACTTCTTTCCAGTGAATAAATATTGAACAATCTTACATATCTAGGATACGTAAGAAACTGGCTCAAATATATAAAAACCAGAGCCATTCCTAAATAGATAAATGGTCAAAGGATATGAATAAGTTATATTCCCAAGAAGACCAAGCTAACTTCCTTACTTACCACCCAATTCTCAACTCTTTGTAACCTCAGCGTTTTTTGTTTGTTTGTTTGTTTTTTGGAAGGGGAAAGGCAGGGCTGTTGGGTTGAAGTGACTTACCCAAGGTCACATGGCTAGTTTTTGTGTTAAGTGTCTGAGGCCGGATTTGAACTCAGGTCTCCCTGACTCCACGGCCGGTGCTCTATTTACTGTGCCACTTATCCACCCCAGTAACCTCAGCTTCTGATCCCAGCACTCAACTAATATGACCTCTCTGAGGTTAAGAAGTCTTTTGACTGAAAAATGCAATGGCCTTTTCTTTCTGACACTCCATTTCCTCATCTTCATAATGGGAATAATACTTAGGGTGGTGGTGGTGGTGGTGGTGGTAGTGATGGGGGTAGCTAGGTAGTGCAGTGGATAGAGTAGAGTACCGGCCTGGAGTCAGAAAGATCTAAGTTCAAATCCTGCCTCAGATATTCACTTGCTAGCTGTGTGATCCTGGGTAAGTCACTTAGCCTCTGTTTGTCTTAGTTTCCCCATCTATAAATTAGGGATAATAATAGCACCTACCTGCCACGGTTGTTGTAAGGATATCATGAGATAATAATTGCAAAGCACTTAGTATAGTGCCTAGCACATAGTAATCGCCATAAATGTTAGCTATGATCATAGTGATAATGATGCCTGGAATGCGCCCCTTATTTCTTCCTCCTGGTTTCTTTGTCTTCCTTTAACACTCAACTCAAATCCCAGCTTCTGCAAGGGTTTCTTGGTGTCCCCACTACTCCCTCCCCCTCACTGAGAGTACCTTCCCTCTGAGATTATCTTCCATTGTATTATATGTATTTTACATGTATAGAGCTATTTCCATGTGGTCTCCTCCATTAAACATGCCCACCTTGAAGTCAGGGACCTGGTTTTTGCCTTTCTTTGTATCCCCAGATTAAATTATCACAATGCCCAGGACACAGGAAGTGATTATGGATTGATTATTGATTAGTGAAAAGCAAAAAAGTTAAAATTTTAAATGAAGGTACTTCTGGTCATTAATTCTTAATTCATGGCAAAGGGAGCTAGGGATAGATGGGGAAAAAAAATTTAGTCAAAAAGATAAGGTTGAGAAGGGTGTTCTGTATTTTTGGGTAGGGAGAAAGATTTGGTTAAAACAAGACTTTTGTCAAGTTTCTCTTTTTAAAATAAAGTTTAGTTATTGATTTTTAAAAATTAAACTTAAATTTTAAGTCTTTAGTTTCATAAATACAAATAAAATAATGTCTTTTATGACTAGGTATTCAATAAATAGTCATATGTGTTCACCTTTAAAAAATGAAATAAAATTCTTTGGGATACTGTGCAAAATATGTTGCTTAATAAATATTTGTTGAATTTAATTGAATAGACAATCAGACTAAATACAAAAAATGTTGTCCTTTTTAAGAATCTAGAGGATAACAGATGGCTCTATTGCTCATACCTAATGACAGGAAATGAATATACAGCCAACTGCTATATATAATATTATAAAGCCAAAATAGATAACATCAGTTATATAAAAATAAAAGGCTTTTCCACAAATAAAATAAGAATCTAGAATAAGAAGTAAAGGCATAGATTAGGGAAATCATTGCAAAAAAAAATCACCCCCAAACCTTATCATAGGTAAAAGTTTGATAGTCAAGATTATTCACTCTCAGTGGATAAGTTGTCAAAGCATAGGAGGAAACCATTCTCAAAAGAAGAAATGCAAACTATCAGTAATCATCTAAAAACTACTCAAAATTGTTAATATCAGAGAAATGACAATTAAAACAACTTTGGTGTATCAACATGGTATAAAATCAAATTGGCATAAATAATAAGTGATGAAAAAAAATACAATGATCTTGATGAAGGAAAAGTCACACTAAGCTAGGTGTTCAAAAACTTTTGGGTCTCTAGACCCTTTTACACTCTTAAAAATTATTGAACTTAATTCAGTCCAGTAAACATTTATCAAGCGCCTGCAATGGACCAGGCTAATTGAAGTGGATACAATTAATTTTGAAAAGGACAGTCCAAGTCCTGAAGGAGCTTAATCTAAAGAGGAAAACAACATATAAAAAGAGGCAGGAAAGGTGGGGGAAGAAGAGGTGGACAGAACAATCAGATGCAAAGTGAATCCCCTCAAATAGTTTTTGTGAATGCGGGTAACATCTACCAATATTTATGATATTAAGAATTTTAAAATCTCAGTATTATCATAAACATAGTTTTGACTTCACAAACCCCCTGAAAGGTTCTTGGTCACCCCTGGGGACCCTCAGACTACACCCTGAAAAGTTCTACACTAAGCTGTTGCCGCTGTAGTCCTTGAGTTGCTCCAATTGTTTTTGAAAACAATTTAGAATTACTCAAGAAAAATTACAAAATCACTGTCCTCTACACCCCACTTTTGAGTTGGCAATTGAATTTATGCCCCAAGTAAGTTACTGACGAAAACAAAAGCCCTTTCTGCACAAAAATACATATAATAACACTATTTGCAATAACAAAACAAAAAATAAGAAATAACCTGTATGCCCTACAATTAGGGAATAGGAGAACAAACTCTATAACACAGATAAGTAACTTATAAAACATATGCCTTATCCTTTCTTTTAATAAATGGTAAATTACAAAAGCAAAAATAAATTATACATATCATCAATCACAACAACTCTCATGTGCTGTTTTCCATAACTGTTTTGGGTATTGGGGCTTTGTTTTAGGGATTGTACATTGTGGTGGATTCAATTTTGAGTGCATTGGGGTTTTGTATGATGTATCATAAACAGAATTTGTTTTAAAAAGGAAAAGCATAAAATGATGCACCATTTAGGTTTTATGATATTATTATTTATAATACTATCATTGATAATAATAATAGAGACATGTCTTGGGATCCAAGTCTTCCTGACTTGGATCCAAATCCTGCCTTTGACTCCTACTGGCTTTGCAAGGGGAACAAGTTTCTTAACCTCTCAGTGCCTTAGGGAACTCTCTAAGGGATGTGTGGGTTGTTAAGGGAGGATTAGCATCTCTGGTGTGAGGACTTGCCAAGGACTTGCTCCTCTGTCTTTGGTGTCTACCTGGCACTCAACTCTCACATGTGGCTCCAAGAAGCTGTAGCATGTGCAGCAGCCACACCCTGGTAAAACTATCTCCACAGATGGGCTAAACCAGGTTGAGGGTAACCGATAGACTTCAGCCAATCATCTTGATTTTCATCCTGCACATATACATATAGAATATGATGTAAAGTGTCTGTCTCAGCCTAATGTCTTCCACACTTCTTTCCAGCTTTCCCAGCAGTTTTTATCAAATAAGAAGTTTTTTTTCCCTAGGTAATTTATATTTTCCTCTTTATCAAATAGTGGATTATTAAGTTAAACCATCCTGCTTTCTCTATTCTTTGGTTCTTTGTTCCAGCACGGGCAGTTCAGAGTTTTGCAGCACTGGTGCTACAGAGTTGTGGTTCCCAGCAGGCTTTTGCTCCTGAAGGCCTGCAACAGGCCATGCCAGCTATCTGGTACTGTCTAGCAAACTTCTATATCCTGAAGCCTGTGGTTTCCATGGCACTGGAAGGCAGAAGGGAGACTGGAATATAAAAGTGAGTTTCATTGTAAACCTGTATCAGGCCATTGGGTCTGCTGGTGCAACCTTGCTGCTAGTAGTGGGAGGTGGGAATAGGGTGCTAAGTGAACTTAGAATCAGAGTGTCAGTTAATGTTTTTCATTTTTCTTTTGTTTTTAACTTTTTGGGTGTCCTAAACCATGGAGACAGTGAAGTTGCTTTATCTTTGGCACATAATTTCTGTTTTGGAGAAATATAAGAAGTTGTGGGGTTCAGAAAATGTGTCTAGTCTTCTATAGTGTTGTTTCCATGCATAACATCTTATTAACTCCTTATAATTACATTCTAGGCTTTCTGGATTGGGGACAGGGAAGAAGACTAGTCAAAGATCAGTTCCTTTACATTAGTCATCTCTAACATGTGTGGCAGTCAAGCCATATGGAAATTGTGGTTATGAAAACTGATATATGCAAAGGTGGTTTTTGTGTGTGACTATGATATTAATGATCATGCCATATCAGTTGTTTAGCCAATAAATATTTATTAAACACCTACTTTATGCCAGGCACTACTCTTAAGTGCTGGGGATACAAACAAAAGGAAACAGTTTTAAACTTCAAATAGTTCCCATTCTAGGGAGAGAAACTGTATACATATAGATACATTATAGGACATACACAAATCAAATAAATGGTCATCTTGAAGAGGAAAGCATCAGTAGCTTAGGGCATTGGTACTAATAGTGATAGGAGTCCTCTGTAGAACTTCTTAAGGTCAGTTAAGAGCTGATTGGGCCACCATGAACAGCTATATAAAGCAAATGACAGCAAGAACGTGGTCTAAACCTATATCTGATTACATGCCACCATGGTGGGGAGGGAAGAGAAAGGAGAGTGAGGGGGAGAAAATTTGGAACTCAAGGGATTGTGGAACTGAATATTGTAAACTAAAAGTAAATAAATTAAAGTTTTTTTTTTAAAAGAACATGGTCTAAGACAGGGTTTTTTTTTTTTAAAAACATGGAATAATACTTTGGTAACTGAAGGAAATGTTAGGTATAAGTTAAAGATTATTATTATTATAGAGATTAATTAAAATAAAGATGCATTTTTTTTTCTCATTCCAATTTCACAGACCTATTGAAATCTAGCTATGGATCTCTTGGTCCATGGACCCCAAACTAAAACTCCTCGCTCTAAAGATTCCCAGTGGTCATTTATTACAATACAGTTAGACTGCTAACCAAAACTCTTTACTCAGTCTTCTGGTAGATGTATGCTCTGTGTGGGCAAAAAAATGTCTCACTCAAGTATTTATATGCACAGTACATAGAAGGTATTAAATAATACTTATTGATTCTGGACAAGGTCTGGTATTACCGTATGACTGTAATTCATATTAATTCTATATTTAATTACCCAAGTTTCCTTTGTTTGTTATTCACGAATCTTAGTCATGGATGCTCATTTTGAGTCCCGGTTTGAATAGCTGTGATTGTGAATATCCAAAGGTAACATGAAAGGATGTTTGCTCAGAACACCTTTTGGGGCTATATTTTAAATAAAACAATAAGTGTTGATTAGATAAGTTTCTCCTTAGTATCATTACTTCTGGTTTGAAATGGTTTCTTAAAGGGTTGTAGAATGATACAAGGACAACTCTCTAATATCCATGGCAATTAATTTTTGGGGGGAGTAAGTGGATAGGTAGAGGGGAGAAGGTCAGGTATGGACCTATGGTTTTATTGGTTTGGGAAACTCTAAGTGTGAAAATTCTCTCCTCTAGTGGAGTTTGGCAGCTCTCTTTAGCTCATAGTTTCAGAGGGTTACCTGGGTCACTGAGAGAATCAAGTGACTAATTCACATATCATGGCAGGTATTGTTTAGGGGTGTGCTGATAGCTTGAACCATTGTTAAATTTTCAGTGTTAGCATTTACACCTTGGAAATCAGCAAATGCTACAAACCAGAACATATGGAAGCAGAAAAGTTCATAGTCCTTCTTGAAACCAAAATAACTAATTAGCAGGAAGATTGTGACAGAGTATTGACAGAGAACCAGTAGAGTTACTGTTGTGTAAAGTCCCACAAGGGACTTTCTCCTATAGAGGGCTATTGTGAAAAAAGTAAAAACAGAGCAGAGATATTGGTTCAGCTATTGTGAGCTAATTCTTAAAAGGCAAAGAACAGCAAAATAAATCAAATAAGAGTGAACAAAAGAAGGGAAAGTAGGGGTTTGAATTTCTCTACCTAGCTGAGAATTAACCAGAAGATCCAGCCAAAGGTAAATTGAAGTGTCAGCTGAAATTATAGGTCTTAATATGATATATATGTATATGTATACTCACATACACACATATATGTATGTGTATATGTACATATATATACTTATAAATATTATATATAGTATATGTATTTGTACATATACATGTAAACAGAAAAACAGAAAACCCCCCACAGTTACAGAGACTTTGTCCAAATTAAATATACTTGTGACTGTATAGAAATATCATCAAAAATATTTATTGTTGTGGTTGTTTGTCCTTTTTAGAAGAGGACTAATGACATCATGAGTGAATTAGATTTAAGTGAGGCAGAATTGGCACAAAGTCATCAACCTTATTCTCTCTTCCAGAGCCATTGAAGTCCAGTGGTAAGACAAAAGTCAAGATGATCAGCAATGGCCTGGTATGCAATGGATGACCTTGGCGTCTTCAATTTCTGACTGAGCTCTAAGAGCTACACAATACCTGCTTTAGCTGCCTTCATAGCCATTGTAATAAATTGTTCTTCGCATGCTTGGGGGTAGTCATGCCCCTAGCTCACCAACAGGTTTGAGACCTGTTGGTTACCCTCAACATGGTTTAGCGTATCTGCTAGGAAGGTTTTACTGGGGTGTGGCCATTGGGCATGCCATAGCTTCTTGGAGCCCCAGGTGAGAGTTGAGTGATAGGTGGAATATGTAGCCCTGAAAAGGGCTTGATAAGATCTCATACCAGAAGTGCTAGTCCTTCCTGAACATCTCCCACACCTCTTGTGAACCTGAGGGCCAGTTTCTGACCCGGTCCATATATGGGAAGAGTCTGGTCCAGGATTTCTCCCAAACCAGCTCCCTATGAAGGCTATATTATGCCTTAAGATTGGCTCACCCTCTCTTCCTGACTTTCAGGAGTTTAGGATGTGATAACCAAGCAGTGACTCAGACATAGATACATGCAAGGGAACAAGGACATTAAAACATGGATGTACGGAAGTGAACGAGGACATTAAACATTCTCTCATGGGAACCCACGAGATAATTGCTTTACATTCATTATATAAACCCTGCTCTCTGATCAATAAATGAGAACTGCTATGATAGAACCTGCCTGGCTCATGTCCAATCATTCCACACTCTTTGGTTCATCTTGTGCCCATTTTGATGCAGGTATCATAAACCTATTAATGTTAAACTCTATTCTGTGTTTAATGCCTGATGAAAATTATTGAATCCCTGATCCAAATAACACTTATTAAGTTATTTTAGTTTTCAATAAGCCATTTTCAACCAAATACTGTATAATCATTTATGTCTCACTTTATTATTTTTATTCTGTAGAATTTACTGTATGCTAAAGGACTCCAAGAAATAGCAATATTTAAATAGCAAAATTCCCCATTTTGAGTATTTCATGCTTTTTGTGAAATCCTTATTCCTCTCATTCTGGAAAATGGGGAATGTAACATTTTAATTTAAAATTAGTTAACATGCAAGCATTTATTAAGAGTGTACTAAGTGCCAGATACTGTACTAGGTGCTGGAAATATAAAGACAAAAAAAGATTAAACCTCTGCCCTCAAAGAACTTGCATTCTCTTGCAGAAGATAAGTACATATCTGAGGATATAGACAATGTAAGCTAAGAGAGGGAAAAGCTTTGTCTCAAAATTGCTTTTCAGTATAACTAACCTTCAAATAATTGCAGAAAGCTATCATGCTAGTAAATGACTCAGTAGTATTTATTTTAAAAGTTTTAAGAAAAAGTTCTCTTTCATCTAACCCACCAAAAAACAAACATACAAACAAAAAATGACTGTAATAAGGAATGGAAGAATTGGAGTGGTCTAAAAATAACTAGAGTATTGTTAGAGGAATTCCATTTGCTGAAAAGTATTTGAGCAGCTGGAGTTCATCTTTGACCTTGTGTTTTGTGTGTGTTCTACTTCCAGCTGTAAGATGTCATCATACAAAATCCCTATTAGTAAAACCAATACAGAACTGAAAGGGAGTTTGGAACATATCTAATCCTAAGGCCCAAAAACACACAAGGAGTTAATGGCAGGACTGGGCACAAACCCCAAATCTGTGTGTCTCCCTCATCAACTCTTTTTTTTCCACAATACTATTCTTTTTCCACCTGATCTTCTTAATAACCCCTTGAGGGAGACATTTGTTTTCTTGATCAGGACCTGTGATTGATCTAGATAGAAAACTTGCTGGTTTGGAAAACACCTTTCATGGAAGCCAGCTGGCCACTCAAATTTCTGGGGCCCTGCAATATTAAGTGACTTGATCGTGGTTACATGTTTAGCATGTGTCAGAAGCAGGACTTGAATCCAGGTCTTCCTGGTTTGAAGCCAGCACTCTAACCAATATGCTCTTCAGTCAGAATGTTATTAGTTGGAAAAATGAGAGATTACTGTAGCATTTTGTCCATTTGATATGCTACTTTTCTTTACATAGTTGGAAAGTGTAATCAGCCTCCTGAAATTTAGGGATAGACTGGATTTTTAAAAAAATTATTTTTATGACAACTGTGAGGATCTCTCCTGAATACACTAGTATGAACACAGAAGGGAGAATTTACTGATGATGTAAGGCCAACTTTTTTCCCCATTAATTAACTGAAGAAAGTATAAGTAGCTCAGGTAGATTATTTGATTACAGATATGAGTCAGTCACAGGATTCAGAGCTGGTGGACCCTTAGACATAATATAGACCAACCTGGTCATTTTACAGATGAGAAAAGTGAACTCCAGAGAAGTTAGATGACTATTCCAAGGTTTCACCAATAGTAGATCCAAGAGTCAGGATTCAAATCCAAGTCCTTTCACTCTAAATCTAGTTCTTTTTTTATTAAAACTCAGTATCCACCAGAAGTTTTTCCTCACTAATAAACTTGACTGTAGCTTTGCCATTTCTAAGTTCTTGAGATTACTTAGAAAAGCCTCTTTGTAATGTGTCAGAAATGTCTAGAAAATCCTTGTTTCATTTAGTTACTCCTAACAAGGGTATGGTAATGAATTCAATCTGCATTTTAGGAAATATGCTATTGTAGGTCCCCTACTGGATTTGCTGTCAAATTTGCATAGATCATACTTGCTATTTCATAAATGCTTGAAAGGAAGTTTAAACATTTAAAAAATGGAATATTCTATGTAGTATTTTAAAACAATTGGAGACTTTTGTTTTTGTTTTTTGTGCATGCAGTTTTTCTTTATGGGACATAGAAGTATTCCTCAAGATGCATTTATAGGATTTGGAAGCGGAAGGTTTAGGGATAGATATAGGTGATGCAGTTTATAGATCACTGGCTCTGCAGTCAGGAGGAGCTGAGTTCAAATCCAGGCTCAGACACTTGACACTTAACTAGCTGTGTGACCTTGGGCAAGTCACTTAACCCCAATTGCCTTGCCTTCCCCCTCCAAAAAAAAAAAAAAAGAAATGGAAAGTACCTTAGAGATCATTTAATCCAACTACATCAATTTAGGAATGAGGAAACTGAGGCCCCCAAAGGTGTACCTACCCATTTATACCTAATTGAGAGGATGGGGTACATCTCTTGAACCTACCCATTTATACTTAATTGAGAGGATGGGGTACATCTCTTGACCTATCCAGTCACACCTTGTTGAAGGTAAATGATTATGCATTCTAGGGATGATTTGATTGGCTCGAACCACTGTGAATTGGAACCACTCTTTTGTGCTGATTTTATAAAAAGCAGACAGACCTGCAGAAATCCCTTGGATATAGAAAAGACAGAGCTAAAATCAGAGGCCTAAGAGTTGGCTTTTGACCACTGCAATCCCTTAGGCTCTAGAGATAGCATGAAAGCTGCTTGACTCAAGGAGGTGGTAACAGCTAAGAGCAATGAAATTATACTTTGAAACTTGATTAATTTTCAATGAGATATGAATACCCAAATGCAGGAGATATTAATCCTTTCAGAGAGTTATTAGTATGTCCATACACTCCCTGAGAATATGTCATTAAAGTCCTGAACTATGACTTTTAATCTTTTACCTTCAGCAAGTTGATTACCACTCTACAGGTGTAAGATTCTATCCTTTTCCCTATTTTGAAAATAAGAATAACAACTGTCCATTTCCATTCCTGTGGAAGCTCTTCTGTTGTCCCAAGACTTTTCAAGGATTACAAACAGTGACTTAGTTGTCACATCTGCAAGTTTTTTCAGTGCCTTAGGATATATTTTGTCTTGGCCTGGAAAACGAAACTCATTGAAGGCAGATGTGTGCCTGCTTTTTCTCTCCTCATGTATTATGGATTTCAATTACCTATTAATTGAAAAGGGGGGGGAATGAAAAAACTGGCTCTGCACATCAACCACATTAAATAACAGAGAACAGCTACAATGCAGTAGTAATAGAGATACCTAGTATCTAATGGATAACAAAATTGAAAAAAAAGACCCTACAATAAAGCCCATGACTTCTACATAAATGTCTATGAAATCTATATTTTAAAAAGCATGGATAACAATCAATGTTAACTAGAAAGACTAACACAAAGAGGCAAACTTGGTTCAGTTGGGATGTTGGGATAAGACATTTCTGGAGTAGGCTCTGGAAGGCTAAATCTCATTCAAAAGAAATAGAATAGTTTAAAAAGTCAGAAAGTCAAATAGCATCTTATATTAAGAAGATGTGAGGAAATCCAAGAAACAAGTTAGAGAAAATTGTGGAGAGCATCTGAGTGAAAATCAATGGAGAGGAAAACATAAGTGCTATTGTCATGGGAGTTTATTACAGACCACCTGGACTGAAATAGATGAGGAGTTTGGGGAACAGGTTACAAGCATGGCACAGAGACAAGATGTGGGATTTCCATTCTCTAGACATCTGCTGAATCTCTCTTTCTGACAAAAGCAAAGCAGCTAATGCATTCTTGACTTGCCTTAATAATAATTTTATCCTTCAAAACGTAGAGGAAGTGTAAAGGAGAATTGCTATTCTAAACCAACACTGTTAATATAGAATGTTGGAACTTTGGGTGGAGTAGAAGAGGAGGAAGTAACCATTATATATTAAAATTTATGATTTAAAAAAGAGAGAAAAGGTAACCTAGTCTGACATTTTTTTGGGAGAGTGGATTTCAGAGAAAAGACAGGAAAGATCCCATGGCCTAAAATTCTAGAGAGGATGCCAGCCCAGAAAGAATGGAAAACTCAAACATTAAATTCTAAAAGCACAAACAGAAACAATTTTAATGGTGAAAAAATAGGGAGGAGGGCTATCTAAGTAGACCAATGTGGATGTATAAGGAACCCGATAATCAACTTATATATATATTTAAAATGTACAGCAGGTGGATGCAAGGGAAAGCAATGGCGAATGAATACAAATATGTGACACAGTCTTAAAGAATGTCTGAAGCTTTAAAATTTAGAATGAGCTGAAGCTAGGAAAGAATGCTAAGAATGACAAAAAGATTTGGGATGTATACATTTGTGTGTGTGTTGTGTGTGTTTGTGTGTGTGTGTGCATTTTAAGCTATATTATGAAAAGTAGAAGAATCAAGGAAAGGATGGAATGAAAAAAGGGATAATGCTTTCTATTATCAAGAGATACTAAAGGAAGCAGAAAGGCAGGAAGGAACAAAGAAAGGAAGAAAAGAAGGAAGAAATAAGGAAGGAAAAAGCATTTATTGATTACCATGTGCTAACACTATGAGGAAAAACAAGGGATACAAATAGAAAATAAGACAGTCCCTGCAGTCAAGGGGCTCATATTGTAAGTGGGGAGGGTAACACATAGAGATTTAGCTGCAGCATGGATAGACACCTACTGGTCCTTAGAGTTCATCAATAGAATAGATGGCAATTCCCAGGGGTCTGTAGAGCATAATGATAGGACAGATAGAAAGGCCTAGATTGCTAGTAGTCCTGATAGCTGGATAGTTTAGAGAAGGAAGAATTATTTAAATCTCTTTTATGTTGCTTCTGTTTTCTTTGTCAAAGAAAAAGACATTTGGACTAAAAAGGATGGAATGAAAATGGTCAATTGGGAATGAAAATGCAAAATAAATAAGGAGGTAATAACAGAGCATATAACTCTCCTTGAGTTGTTTAAGTCACTAGGTCAAGATGAATTATATTTCAAGATACTAAAAGAATTGGAAAATGTTATAATTGACTTATCACTGATCTTGGAAAGATTTCAGAGAACACAATATTTATCAGAAGACTGGAGAAGAATAAATGTCACGGTTTTCAAAAAAGAAAGTATAGACTACATGCCATGTAGGCTAGTGATATTTTCTTTGATTCAAATCAATTCAACATAACAACTAGTTATAAAGTACTTATTGTGTTTAAAGCATTGTGGGGATATGAAAGCAGGGGAAAAAAAGCCCCATCTTCCAGGAGCATATATTCTACTAGCTTTACTTCCTCCATTAGAAACCTCACTGTAATGGCAAGCAAATGAATCTTGAGCACCTTGTTTCAGTTCAAGTGTCTTTGAGCCTTGCCCTGATTATATTAAGTTTTTGTTAAGAAACAGAACCTGTGAATCCCACAGTGGGAGGGACTTGCTAAAGACAGGAAGAGGAAGGACATAAGAGGTGGGCAGAACTGGGAGTAGCTACTGACAGATATAAAGCACGAGCACAATGGGGACACAGCAGAACTGAGAAGGGAACACTTGTGTTGGCCGGCCCTCTGTTTGTCTGTATTGATTTGTGTTTGTGATACTTTGTACAGAAGCCCTGGGGCCTTATTGGAAGTCCTGAAAGAGGATTTTCTTGTTGTCTGTTTACAGAAGTCCTGGAGGAGGGTTTCAGAGGTCCTGGGACTATGCTGATGATTTGTGTTGACCTCTTGGACCTTGTTTGTGCATCTGTATTGATTTTACAGGCAGATAGTGAATTGATGATGGTTCTGGCAATGTGTGTGAATGTTGTTTTGGCTCTGTTAAGCTCTGTCTTCCCAGAAACAGAAACTGCCAAAGACTTGAGGTGGACTGGACACTGTGAGCTTCAATATGGAATGGGAACTGGACAAGGAGCTGTATGAGGAGCTGAGAGCTGAGAGCTGCCTACCTGTGAATCCAGGTGACAATTGGATAGATTCAGGCAAGAGTTGGACCCATGGAAGAGGAACCATGAAATCTGGGAGCCAGCCTGGAGCCAAGATGAAAAGACCTCTCCTTGGGTACTTAGTGCTGACTGAGAAGATCATGATTTATTGTGGCCTAAGGGTGGAAGAACTTTGTACTTTGTACCTTGTACATCTTAAGGATGATTGAGTTAAGGATAATTGGAAACTAATCTCCAATCAAGAAGAAAGATTTTTTTGACATAGAGATTAAGACAATGTGATCTAGGGGTGGGAAAACTTTGACCTTTGTACTTTGTGTCCCTTAAGGAGGATTGAGTTAAGGACTTACTGAATGATATCTTCTGTTTAAACCTATGTGACCACTTTAGTGATAAGCTGTTATATCCTTGTGAATGCTGTACTTTGGTTTTTGTGAATGTTTTGCCTTAGTTTACTGCTGAATAAATAGAGAGTTCACTATACTATGTGATCAGAGCCTTAAATCTCTTCACAGCAGCAGTCCTCTGGAGAGCTGCTTGTGCTTGACTTTACACTCACTCATCCCCACACTTTCTCAGTCATGCCTCCTATTCTGACCTGTCCTTTGTCCTTTACCTCTGCTCCCTCTGCTCCCTACCCCTCTCCCTACACCATGCCAATCTTCCTCCCTTGGCAAGCATCTTATTGGTATCTGGAAGTTATTTCATTTGACTCACAAGGGCCCTCATTTATTTCCCAGTCTGGTTCCAGCCCTTCTATGATTCAGCAAGCTCTCAAACATCTGGCAAAATTCTGGAACATATTAATATTAATGAGCATCTAGAAAAAAAATGGTCACAAAGGATTGGCATGGCTTCTTTCCTTCCTTCTTCCCTCCTTTCCTTTCTTTCCCTTCCTCCCTCCTTACTTTCCTTCTTCCCTTTCTCCCTTCCTTTCCTTTTTTCTCAACTCTTCCCTTCCATTTCCCTCCTTCCTTCCTTCCTTCCTTTTTCCCTTCCTTCTTTCCTTTCATCCTTCTTTCCTTCCTTCTTAATAGAGTTAATTGGTAAATCAGAGAATTGCTATAACAAAAGTTTATCTTGTTTTCAGAAATGCAGGTGAGACAATCTAATGCTATCCTTAAAAGTAAGATGGAGAGAAGTCATCAAGATCAATAGACTCCAAAGTGAGACCATGGCATGACTCCAAGGGTGGGAAAGTGGGAATCAGAGGGAACCCTCCACTATTCTGCCAATTTGGAGTTTGTCTCCGACATAACTACACTACACCCTTTACCTATTATCACTCAATACTCCTTCACTGTAGCACTCCCATCCCCCACCAGTAGCTTTTTCAGTAAGAACTTAACTCAATCACCCTTAAGGAGCACACCTCCTTAAGGGATACAAAGTACAAAGGTCAAAGTTATCCACCCCTAGGTCACAGTAAATCATGATCTCAGTTTGCATTAAATACCCAAGGAGAGGTCTTTTCATCTTGACTCAGGGCTGGCCCTCAGATACCATGGTTACTCTTCCATGGTCCCAACTCCTATCTGAATCTACCCAACTGTCACCTGGGTTCAAAGGCAGGCAGCTCCCAACTCCTCATCCAGTTCCTTGTCCATAATGAAGCTCACAGTGTCCAATCCACCTCAAGTCCTTCACAGTTCCTGTTTCTGGGAAGACAAAGCTTGACAGAGCCACAATAATATTCATATAGATTGCTGGCATCATCATCAATTCACTATCTGCCTGTGAAATCAACTTAGACCCACCAACAAGGTCTGAGAACTCAACACAAATCATCAACACAGAAATCAAAACAGACCCACAAACAAGATCCAAGAGGTCAGCACAAATCATCATTAAAGTCCCAGGACCTCCCAAACCCTCCTCCAGGACTTCTGTAAACATACAACCAGAAAATCCTCTTTCAGGGCTTCCAGTAAGGTCCCATGGCTTCTGTACAAAGTATCACAAACAAACATCAACACAGACAGAGCAGACAAACAGAGTGCTGGGATATTGCAAATTTTCTCCTTCTTGACTCTGCTACCACAAGAGTCCTCTTCTCTGTTCTCAATTTTCTTCTCAGTTCTGCTCTCCCTCCATCCTGGGCTTCTCCTTATATATGGTCATCAGCTCCTCCCCTTCCTATTGCAGGAGTTCATGAGTTCTAGGGTTCACAAGTTGTGGGGTTCACAAGTTCAACAAAGACTTGCTATAATCATGGGCAAGAACTGAAACAAAGTGTTATCTAAATAGCTGAAACAAGTTATTAACTACTTCTTTGCTTGCCATTACAGTCACACAGTCAATATCTATCAATAGCAATATTTGAAACCAGATCTTCATGATTGATTCTAAAGTTGACTCCCTAACAACTATATAACATTTCCTTTCAACAGAAATTGGACTCTGGGTTTGACATACTTCAGAAGACTCTCTGTCATGTTCCAATTACATGTCCTGGTAAGTTAGCATTCTTTCAACCTTTCATGTCAGACTGAATTGGTACTCCTAAACAGGGTACCAATAAGATTACTATCACCACAGTTTGTCTTTTTCTAGCTATGGGTTAGGAAGAGTACTCTTCAGATTCTTTTCCCTCATTGTTATCACTTTGAAAGACTTTTAAAAGTAGACTCTCTCTGATAAGATGGGGACTAAAGAAAGAGGCATTCTTCTAGCCTTTTTACCTTATCTGTCAATTTCCATTTTGTGCACATGTAGTAGTTATTTAACACTGGTAAAAATTCAAACAAGGTGTGTTCTCTGTAGGTCATTGGAAAAAAAAACAAACAACTTGCTGGAACTAAGAGCCTCAGTTTTCTATGGTGGCCAATTCTCATGGCTAAGGGCCAGGCCATACTGTTTGCTAAAGGAAGTAAGATGGTATGCTTGTTGGCTAGGGTCTCCTGAATGAAGCTTTATCTATAGCAGCTTTTCCCTGACTTTTCCTGGGATAGGCCTACTTCCTGGCTTTCAATAGTGTGTTTCATCTATCATTAGCTGATTCCTGACTCAGTCCTAATGATAACAGAACCTTCTCTCAGGTGTTGTCCAAGACCTATCATGTAGGGTAGTCATGTTTTTAAAAAATGTCAGATAGAAATCCAATTTCTAATCACTTCTTAACTCGTCCCCCACCCTTTTCTTCTTTCATCTCTGGCAAGACTTCAGAAATTCTCTGTCCCTTTCCTGTCTCAGTGGCCTTCTGGTTTCCCTGAGGCTAGTGAAACCTTATCTACTAGGACTTTCCCTACTTTTTTTCTCCTTTCAATATTACTTTCTCACATGCTCAGGAGTATTTGATCCAAAATTATCTATTTTCTGCTAAAGCTTTACTGCAAGTTATAGCTGCTGATAGATTGATAGGTAGATACAGACAGGCAGGCAGGCAGGCAAGTAGATAGAGAGATAAAGAGATAGAGAGATAGAGAGGTAGATAGATAAATAGAGACAGGCAGACAAAAAAGTATGGAGATAGATAGATAGATAGATAGATAGATAGATAGATAGATAGATAGACAGATAGAAAGACAGACAGATAGAAGTAGGCAATCAGTCAGATAGACTGACAGAGCATTTGTTAAGCATTCACTTTGTGCCAGGCACTATTCTAAGCTGATGATACAAATACAAGCAAGCAAGATAGTCCTTTTCTTTGAGTAACTTTTACTCTAATAGAACTAAACAGCACATAAAGGGGTACTGGGAAGTGGTGGATTGAGGGTGGAAAGAGGGTATCCAAATGGGAGTATGGTAAATAAAATATAGGAAGTTATGTAGAGAACCGGGCTTTGGCAAGAGAAAGCAAAGAACCTACCAGAACCAGAGGTGGAACTGAAGTTTCTGGTGGGGTAGAGATTGTCAGAAAGCAGGCCATGAGGAAATGGAAGTAAACACATAGTTCAGTTCACTTGCTGGATCAAGGTACTAGCAAGATATGGAAAGAAAGAAATGAAGGAAGGAAAGAAGGAAGGAAGGAAGGAAGGAAGGAAGGAAGGAAGGAAGGAAGGAAGGAAGGAAGGAAGGAAGGAAGGAAGGAAGAAATTACTCATTTATCAGAATCAGAGAAGTCAGAGCTAAGAGAGTTTTTGATAGGGTGGGTGTGGTCAGAGAGTAAAGCTATGTGTCTGTTTAACTTATGTAGTAATCCAAACTCTAAACATTTCTTTTAAATTTTTCTACTCTCACCACTGACCAAATTCTAGGCATTATTTCCCTCTGTCTTGCTTCTGCCTTAAGATTCCTAGAACTAGAAAAAAAAATCTAGCCCAATTTCTTTTTCATTTAACAATCAGAGGGCTCTGTTAGCCATTAACCTGATTTTATTCATAGGATCATAGATTTAGGGCTACAAGATAAAGGTCTTTGAAATCTAATCTCTCACTTTTAGAGATCAGGATAAATGAGACTAAAAGAGATAAAGTTAAGGGGTTTGCCCAATGACAAATAGCTAATAAGTGCCTATGGTGAGATACGAACGCACATTTTCTTGACTCCAAGTCTAATCCTATCTACAATTCCTCCAATGGGAATGGTCAATTACTTGGATTTCCACACTCCTTTGGGCAGTTATGACACTATAACCCACTGAGAAAAAGAGGCAGGGAAGTGGTTTTCACAGAGTGGAAAACTTTTCTCAGCTCTTTTTTCTGAGTTCTCAGATTGCATAGTTAAATGTAGATTTACCCAATTAGAAGCATCTTCTACATTTGCTGTTTCAAAGCATGTTAGTCATATAATCTTGGCATGATGGAGTTACTGCTCTAAGTAACAGATCCCAAGAAACTTCAGTGATGCACTGGAAATAGAATAGGTCATGTGGTCTATCAGACCCAGATTCAAATCCTGTCTCAGACTTGCAGATTGTATGACTTTAGGTAATTTGCTCAACCTTTGTTGGACTCAATTTCCTCAAGTGTAAAGTAAGGGACTTGGTTTAGATGACCTCTATAGTACATTGTGCAGTTCTAATTCTATGATCCATATAGAGCATTACTATTAGCATAGATTCAATAAAAATGGTGATAATATGTAATAAAACATCTACTTGTGTCTGTGGACCCACAGCTTTCCTAGTCAATAGTCAATAAAAAGTTATTAAGTGTCTACTATGTGTCAGGCATATTACTATACTATATTAGGGGCTGGAAGGTGGTGCAGTGGATGGAATGCTGGATCAGACTCTTCCTGAGTTCAAATCTGGCCTCAGACACTTACTAGCTGTGTGACCCTAAGCAAGCCACTTAACCCTTGTTTATCTACATTTCTTCATCCATGAAATGAGCTGAAGAAGGAAATGGCAAACCAGTCCTGTGTTTTTGCCAAGAAAAACGCAAATGGAGTCATGAAGAGTTATTCAACACGTGCCAAGCACTCTGCTAGGTGAAGAAGAAAGACACTTTCTGCCCTTAGGGAGCTTATAATCTAATTGGGGAAGACAATGCACAAAAGGATGAATGGTGGAGAAGCCAAAGGATTTGAAAATAAGCATAGCCAAAGAAGTCCCAAATGAATATAGTCAGTTGGGAAGTGAGATGTCTGAGGAGATGCAGGGAGTTTCCAGATAGAACATACATTAACTCAAAGGCAGGATTTCTAGGTCTCTCTTTCTGTGAGCAGGCAAAGTAGTGTAGGTAATGTACCTGTTTGTTTTTCAAAAGTATTCTTTTTCAATCAACAAAAAAAAATCAACCTTTCTCTACCTCCAAGTCCAACTCTGTCCCCTAGCATTGAGAAGGGAGGAAAAAGAAACCTGTTACAAACCAATATAGTCAAGCAAAACAAATTCCTGCTTTGTCTCCCTGTGTCGTTCCCCCCATCCCCCCACCCCCATCTGAAAAAAAAAAAATCTCAATCGGCATTTGCATCTCTCACCTCTCTGTTAGGACACACTAATCAACTTCCAACTTGTGCTTCTAGTAAGGCCAATATTTAGGTAAGGACTACAGAGCTCTGGACTCAGATCTGGGCTGCTTGGCACAGAACCAGGCTACAGAGGACTCAGCAGTAGACAGAAGTTCCATGGCTGGTGCTTTTTTTCTTGGTTGGTATCCTTCTGTTGGAAGGGACTGAGGTTCCTTTTAGCTCTCAGTTTATGATCCTATGATCCTCTCATCACTCATGAAACTGTGGAAATGGACAGTGCAATTGGCTCTGGTAAGGAAGAACCTAACATATACATGCCACTCTAGTGTCTTTAATACCTTAACACCTGCAGTCCCCAATTCCTGGGGCTGGGACTTATGTCATATATCTTCTGTCCCTTTAAGTCATCTGGTCTGTGGGACCTCCCCCCTTGCTTCCAGTCTCATGTCTTCTGTTTTAATTCCTCTCTCTCTCTCTCCTTCCCCAACCCTGCCTCTATTACCCCTCACCCTCCAGAAGGCAACAAGGGCAGCCTCACAACAGGGGGGAAGCAGATGTGCTATGTTCAGATCATGAACATGGTTCTCAGAGGGAGGACAAGATTTCATCAAAGAGAAGTCAAGTTAGTCCCTGACTAGAACTAGAACCCAGGGCATCTGGTTCATAGGACAATGTTCTTTTCATTCTACCATTCTGTTTCCTTGATAGCTTTTAGACCACATTAACACTTAGGGAAATCGCTAGAAAGTTTTGGAAGTCCATTTAAAAGCAATTTATTTTGGTTATTAAGAACATCATAAACACATACACATGAACACGACCATATACAATAGAGAAAATGAGGATTGCATAAGAAACTACAGGTCTGTACTTTGCTTTCTTAAAAAAAAGCATATCACAAATTCTGCATGTTAATGGCAATGTTATAGCGCTCATCTGGGCCTCCTTCTGAACTTTTCTATTCTTGTATGTATACTTTTTAAAACTTTTTCAATGACCCTCTTTTATTTTTTATTTTTTAACATTACTAAAAATAGTTTCCTGCCCTCCCAAAACTACCAGCCATAAAAAACAATCTAGTAACAAAATAAAGGATAGTGAAGCAAAACAAATCCACACAATGACCATGTCCTAAAATGTCTGAAAACTGCCTCCTGAATCCATCACTCCTTTATTAGGAGGTGGATAGTATATAGAAGCCTATCTTTAATAAATTTTTGTTGTTGTTGTTGTTAAGATTTTCCCAACCTGGAGTCTGAATGCAGGTGAAATATACTTTAAAATTTTTTTTCTTCATTTTTTGGCCTGCATTTTGTTTTGCAACATGGTTAATAATATTTTGCATGACTGCATATGTACAATCTATATCAAATTGCACCTCTCTCTCTCTCTCTCTCTCTCTCTCATTTGTTTATTTTAGTATTAGGCATTATGATCTCACTCAGGCTGGAAGTGCAGTGGCCATTCACTAATCCCCCAACTAATTGGCACAGGACCATTGACCTAGGTTGTTTAATTCCTCTTTAGGAAGCTTTGTGGCCTCCAGATTCTGATGGCTCACTTATGTTGGTGTGAGTCTTAGTTTGAAGATCCAATCAGCTTAGCCCTCCAAAACTCAAAACTCCCAAGTTCAAGTGATTCACCAGTCAAAGCTTCTCCAGTAGCAGAGATGACAGGCATGAGATGACAGCAATTTGTTTTTTAAATTAAATTTCACTTTAAAGTTTTTAAGTACTTTTTTCTCCCACCCAGATCCCTCCTCCCCATTCCTCACCCCCAACTGGAAAAAGAAAAAGAAAACTTTTGTAACAAATAAACATAGTCAAGCAAAACTGATTCTCATATTGACCATGTCCAAAAATATGTGTCTATTTCTTGTACATTAGCCTATCATTTCTCTTTCAGGAAGGAGGTAAGTAGCATTCTTCTTCTTCATTCTTCTTGAATCAAGTTTGATGGACTGAATTGATTAAAGTTTCAAAGTTGTTCATATTTTTTTGGAGGGGAAGGTAGGGCAGTTGGGGTTAAGTGACTTGTTCAAGGTCACACAGCTAGAAAGTATGTCAAGTGTCTGAGGCTGAATTTGAACTCAGGTCTTCCTGACTCCAGAGTCAGTGGTCTAATCACTGTGCCACCTAACTGTCCATTAAAGTTCATTTTTACAATGTTGTTGTATTATAAATTCATTTCTTAGTTCTAC
The DNA here is from genome assembly GCA_011680675.1 of Gymnobelideus leadbeateri. Lineage (NCBI taxonomy): Eukaryota > Metazoa > Chordata > Mammalia > Diprotodontia > Petauridae > Gymnobelideus > Gymnobelideus leadbeateri. The sequence continues at coordinate 169,946 of WOXC01001280.1, read as the reverse complement.
TCACTTCACATTCATTTCACTCAGCTGCACTCTGGAAATGTTATTCCCCCATGGGTACTTTCTTCAGCACTTTTCCCCTTTTCAGCTTCCTTTTGTGTGTTGTCTTCCCCCATTAGATTGTCATCAGGGACTGCCATTTTTGTTTCTGAATTTGCAAATGCTTAGCACAGTGTTTGGCATGTAGTAGATGTTTAATAAATGTTTATTGACTGACTTTGCTCTGCCTCAGTCCATACATGTCTCCCCAAGTTTCTCTGAAGCTATCTTTCTCTGTTATTCATAGCACAATAGTATTCCATTACATTAATATGCCATAATTTGTTCAGCCATTTCCCCTTGGTTTCCAGTTATATCACAAAAAGAGCTGCTATAAATGTCTTTGTACATATGGGACCATTTCCTCTTCCCTTGGTATGCTTGAGAATATAGATTTAGTAGAAGTATTGCTGGGTCAAAGAATATGCACAGTTTTGGGGATTGGTTCCAAAATTACTTTCCAGAATGACTGGACCAATTTGTAACTCCACCAACAGTGGATCAGTGTGTTTATTTTTTCACAATCCTTCCAACATTTGTCATTTTCCATTTTTGTCAGCTTTGCTAATCTTATGGGTATTAAGTGTTAACTTCAGGGTTTTTTTTTTTAATTTCTGTTTCTCTGATTACTGGTGATCTGGAACAATTTTAAAAATAAGGCTATATACAGTTTTGATCAAGTCAACCCTGTTTACCTCAGTTCCTCATCTGTAAAATGACCTTGAGAAGGAAATGGCAAACCACTCCAGTATCTTAGCCAAGAAAACCCCAAACAGAGTCATGAAGTATTGGACACGACTGAAACAACTCAACAACATAAATCACTTAGATTTCTTCCTCTATCCTATTTTCTTATGTTTCTTTTCCTCTTTTAACTCCTTGATCCCTCTTTATATAGAAGAAGATTGAGTATGGAATGATAATGTGCTCAATATAAAAACTTTGTGCCTGATAGAAGCAGCTTTTATTCTACTGCTTTTTTGCCTCTCACCCAGATCCCAATCACAAATTCTTCCCCTTTCTTTCCTCTTTAAAAATCTTTCTTCATGATCCCCTAAATTTATCCTCCTTATTTATCACTTTCCCTCTCCCTCTTTATTTCTGTTTCTTGGTGAGATTTCTGTACTAAACTCTCTGTGTGTGCATGTGTGTGCACACACATGTTTTACTTTCCTTTGATCAGTTTAAGTGAAAGTATGGTTCAAGTAATACCTCAACCCCATTTCCTTCCTCTTTTGTATAAATTTCTACTTGTGCTCCTTGAGTATGTGAGATAATATATTTCCTCCCAAATCTTCTTTCCTAGTGTATATTCCTTCCACCCTTTCCATTCTTCTTTTAAGATCATAAAAACATAAAAAACAAAACAAAGCAAAACACTCCCAGGCCCTCCATCTTATTTGATGCCCTCTATGATCTCTGTGTGATGTATATAAAGTTCAAGAGACATAGTTTCTAGTAATTAACCATTTTATTAATCATACTAGCAAATAATTAATAAAAAGGGTCAGTGGCACTCTCAAATACCAAAGACCCCCTCATGGAACCCACTTAGCACTTATATACCCTTGAAAGAGTGGGTGTTCCTGAGGGTGGCAATCAACTCTGATTGAGAAGAATTAATATTATGATGAATGAAAGGTGAACCAATTCTAATGAGGGGTTATGGGATATAACTCTGGTAACTCTTGCTCCCAGACCACCCCTAGTCTCACCCAACCTAGAAAGGATCTGCCTCTACCCAAGCCTGAGTAGAACTCAATGAGCTTCCCCACTTGGGTGGGCTCTGAATAAGCTTGAAGAGAAAGTTAATCCAATCTCATTAACAGTAATGTCTTTCAGATGCTGACTTGGCCTAGTGGTGAATGAGGATCTAGGAAGGGGAAAAAAAAACCCAAAAAACCTGTTATCTCCCCAGTAATTGGTTATTTAATAATTATTTCTCTCATTTAATAATATTATGGTTCTTAGAGTATGCTTCTATCATCCCTTTCCCTGCCCCCCCACTTCCCACCGACATCTGATTAGAATGCAAATACCTCATCCTTATAGTCTTTTCCATATTTACAGCTTTTTGTTTCTTTTGACTCTCATGTTTATATTTCTAAGTTTTTATTGATCTCTGATCTTTCTATTAGGAATATTTGGAAGTCCTCTAAAGGTCTATTTTTTCCTGTGTAGGATTATAACCAGTTTTTCTGGATAAGCTATTCTTGGTTGTAAGCCTCCATCTTTTGCCTTCTGGAATATCGTATTCCATGTTTTCCACTCTTTTATATAGTAGCTGCAAAATCTTGTGTGATTCTAGCTATGGATCTTCAATACTTAAAGTATTTCTTTCTGGCTGCTTACAGGAAATCTTTTTAAAAAAACATAGGGAAATTCTGGATTTTGTCTATGACATTCATGTGAGTTTTCAATTTGGTCATTCAGGAGGTGACTGGTTCTATCTATTTTGACTTTTTCCTCTGGATCTAAGTGATCTAAACAATTTTCTTTCATGATTTCTTGAAGAGTGGTATCCAGATTCTTTTTTTGGTCATGGGTTTCAAGTAATCCATTGATTCCTAAGTTATCTCTATTTGATATATTTTCCAGGTTTATTGTTTGTTTTTATATTTCCTGTTGTCTCACAGATTCATTAAATTCTGTTATATCTTTTACTTTAGGCAGTTAATTCTCTTTCCATGTCTCTCTTCCATAGGTCTCTTATATTTTCCAACTCTTTCCTCTAGTATTCTCATTTAACTTATAATATCATTTTCATTCTTAAAAAAAAAAAAACAACTTACAGTATTTCTTCTAGGAATTCTAACTGATTTTGTGGGCAAATCTGTTTTTCTGTGAGACTTTGTTTGTAGGTGATGATTAAGTGGTATGGTCCTAACATCTCTCCTCCTTTTCAGCCTCTATCTGGGTTGGTACCATGATGGTTAAGTTCTCTACTTCCCTACTCCTCATTTCTACTTCCTTGCTCTGTATCTTTCACTCCTTATTAAGTAATTTAGGAAATACCCCAACCTCCTTATTGGTTCTATACCAGCCCAGTCTTCCATTGATAGCATACTGACTCTTTGTCTTAGACAACATATATGTTTGAACCCTGAGGCCTCTGAGCCTTTGAGTGGAGCTTGCATTATACTCCTCTTCCCTCCTTCCCCTAAGTGATGCCTACCCTAGGTCATATACTAAGACTGTCCCTGCTAGCAATTATTCTCCTCTTTCTCTTGTGAGTAGTAACAGTTTGTTAAAGCTTTATCTGTGTGGGATGATGAATTTCAGCTGGACTCTCTGACACTACATAGATATTTTGGAGTTATTTTTCTTTGGGGTTTATGTCCTGAGCAAACCTAGCATCATAATAACTCATATTTTTTGTTTATTCATTCTTATACAGATCTGCTCTAGGCAATCCTGTGTTGCTGGCTGAGCTGAGAGCTAAGGGAGATGAATCTGCAATTCCAGAGACCACCCCCTTGAACAGAGTCTAAGATGTGCTCTGGATGACCCCTTGCTTGGGGTTCTGGTCATAAAGTCCACACTAGAGTCTCCTTGATGATACCCCATACTGTTAACCTGGGGTGCGCCAGGGGCTAAGACCAAGATCATTTGTAATGCTGCTGGCTTGGCTTGGGCACTGAATCCCTGCTCCAGGCTCTTCTAGGAGACTGAGCAACTGGCCAAGATCTGTGCCCCATCTCTAATACTTGATAGAAATGTCCCCCATATTTAATACTTGATAGAATAGTTTCTGGGAGAAAATGTTTCTGAATTAAAATCAACCTTTGAAATTTAGTAAACTGGTTGATTCTCAAGAAACAAATAGGTGAAAGAAAAGAACTCATTCCCCACAATAAAAAAGGATAACAGAGTCCTATGCTTTGGTCATGTCCTCAATGCTAGGACGGTCAGAAGGCTACCTTCTAGACTGAGAAGAAAAAATGATTCCACAAGTGCTATGTTTTCATCTTTTTCTGAAGGACTTTGGCATTTTGAAACAATGCGAATATAACATATAAAATAATAATTTGTCAAGTATGAATTGAATTTCTATTCCCCGGAAACCTCTAATTAGATGGAAATTACTCTATATGAAAACAGGGCTTTGTTATAAGAATACTTTAGACAGATTTTCCTTCACTTTACCTAATAAAGTGGATCTGTAATGTTTTCCTCCCAAGGACATGAGCAACATTTAGATACTATTATTTTTCCACAAGAATAGCAAATGTGACTGAGCCGAGATAGATGACAAAGCTAGGGAATAACAGGTCCTGAAGTGACATTTAATTTCTCCTTAGTACATTTTACAGCTTTGTTACCAATGCATTATCACTAAAGATAACTTTATTTTACGAAAGTAGAAATTCATCTTTTAGGACATAATTGTCAACACAACAATCTGTGAGAAGCCAAACACTCCCCTTATTACTAATTATTTATTACTTATACACTTATTAGTTATGTTGTATTCTTTCTTATTGCCTCTGGCAACACTTGTAGAGTGCTTGGCTCCCAGCTATGCCATTTCCCTATTCCGAACAGCACTGGAAATAACCCTTAGTAATTTGAATAACTCTGCCCAGTTACTCCCTTGGGATCTGAAGAGATAACGGAGAGTGGGGGAATGGAAATTCTGTTGAGCACCTCGACTTCTGGGAGATGTTGATGGGGCTGGAGGCATATTAGCTGGGCACTGGGAGAGTGAGTTTGTAGGCCTGATATTGGGGATGGAGACAAATTTAAAAGATATGAAGGGAGGTATATTCTTGACTACTGGACGCACTTCTGTGAGATCAGAGGTTTGCAAAGTTGTAGTGCAAGGATGAGATCCAAAGTTCAGTACCTTGTTTAGAACTGTCTCTAATTGCATTAGTTATAGGGAGGCCCAAACAAGGGAGATCTGGATAATCCCATGGAGTTATAGCATCTGCCTTTAACTGGGACAGTGCAGGCTGAATGTATCAGAAGATGTCAGGCACCATCTACTGGGAGGTGAGAAAATTGAAGGTATAGTGACATTTGGGCAGGCTAGCAAAAGAGGACCAAGGCCATATGCTGAGTAATTGCAAACCTAATGATGCTATGCAAGTTATCAGGGTTAGGAAATGAATACACACATTGTCCTGTAAACAAACCTGTTCATTCTTTTAGCTTTGTAGACCATGTGTTTGCTAGGGGAGTTAGAGGCAACACATTGACGGTTTGTGGGAAACAAGTATACTAGTGTACTCTTGGTGGAGCTCTGAATTGGCCCATCTATTCTGGAAACCAATTTGGAACAATGCCCAGAATGTTTCCAAATTGTGCATACCTTTCAATTCAACTATACCACTACTAAGTCAGTGCTCCCAAAGAAATTCAAGGGAAAAAAAGGACTATATATACAAAATTATTTATAGCAGCTCTTTTCATTATAGCTAAAAGTTGGAAACTAAGAAGATGACCTATTGGGGAATGGCCAAATAAATGGTGTTATATGAATGTAATAGAATATTATTGTGCTACAAGAAATGAGGAAATGGAAAATTTATTTTTAAATAATTTTACTTTATTTTTGTTGTTGGTGATTTTGGAGGGGGGAAGGCAGGGCGATTGGGGTTAAGTGACTTGCCCAATGTCACATAGCTAGTAAGTGTTAAGTATCTGAGGTCACATTTGAACTCAGGTCCTCCTGACTCCAGGCCAGTGCTCTATTGACTATACCACCTAGCTGCCCTTTAAATAACTTTATTAATTTTTTAAAAATCTCCATAATTGTCTCCCTGTTATCTCTCCCCTCCCAGAAAGCAATCTCCATATAACAAATACTATTTTAAAAAACAAAACATAGAAAAATCAATAAAATTGATCAATACATCAAAATTTTCTCAAAATATATGTAATATACTCATGAACCTGCCATATATGCAAAGGGGGTTATCTTCTCATATCTTTTCTTTTGATACACTCTGTACTTTATAATTTTGTTAACATTCACTTTTTTATGGCTGTTCTTTCTCTACATTGTGGAAGTCATCATGTATATTGTCTTCTTAGCTCTACATCAGTTCAATGTAGACCTTTCCGTGCTTCTCTATAGTCATCATGTTTGTCATTCTTACATCATAGTAACAATCTGGAATTGAACAATATTAAAGGAAACTGGGGAGACCATTGTGAACTGATGCAAAGTGAAAATGAATAGGGCTATTTATACAGTGATGACAACATAATAGAGGAAAACAACTTTGAAAGACTTTACAACTCTGATCAACAAATGATAAACCCAAGAATATAAGAGAATGGCAGGCCACTTGCCTTCGGAAAGATAGTGATGAACTTAAATTGCAGATAGACCTATTTTCAGACATAACCAAAGTGGGAATTTATTTTGCTGGATTATACTGCTAGATGGCACTGTGGGTAAGGGTGTTGGACTTAAGAGTTAGACACTAGCTGTGTGACCCTGGGCAAGTCCCTTAACCTTTGCCTGTCTCAGTTTTTCTCATCTGTAAAATGGGGATAACAAGAGCACCTATCTTGTAGAGTTGTCATGAGGATCAAAAGAAAAAAAAACATGTACAGCATTTTATAAACCTTATAAAGCATTATAAATGGTAGCTACACTATGTACCAAGGGCTTTATTTTTTAGGAGTTGTAAGAGGACATATTAATTTTTAAATGCTTGTTTATTGGAAAAGCTAAAAATGAATGATAAAAAAAGACAATACTTAGTTGAGTGGTATCAGTTAAGTTCCCCAATTATCTATGTGGATGGAGGAAATAGCCTATAGAACTGGAAAATCCAATAAAGCAAGGGTTCTTAACTTCTTTTTGTATCATGGATCCTTTTGGCAATCTAGTCAAGTCTAAGGACCTTTCTTATAATACTTTTTTTTTTAATGCATAAAAACACAGGATTACATAGGAATCCAATTATATTGAACTACAACTATCTTTTTTCTTTTTTTAAAGTTCATGGACCCAAGGTTAAAAATCCCCATCCTAAAGTATATTTAGGGCCTTTGTAGTGTGTGAGAGCCCTTGAAACAAAGGTTATGTTGGTTGTGGTGGAGTAGAAAAACACTAGATGAGTGAGGAGTTCTAGGCTAATTTTTTGAGGGGGGAAGGCAGGGCAATTGGGGTTAAGTGACTTGCCCAATGTCACACAGCTAGTGATTGTTAAGTGTCTGAGATCACATTTGAACTCAGGTCCTCCTGACTGCAGGACTGCACCTGGCCAGTGCCTTATTGACTGCGCCACCTAGCTGCCCTCTGGGCTAATTTTTATACTACTAGTGTGTAATACAGAATTAGATTAGAAGATCACTTGGATCTTTTCCAGGTCTCTAATTCTAATTCTGTTACGTGTCCCCATTTCAGGCTTAAAAAAAGATTAATCTCGGGGGCGGCTAGGTGAGTAGAGCCCTGGAGTCAGAAGGACCTGAGTTCAAATCCAGCCTCAGACACTTAACGCATACACAAACAAACAAACAAACAAAACCTAGCCCTGTGACCTTGGGCAAGTTACTTAACCCCAATTGCCCTCCAAAAAATAAATAAATAAATGAATTAATTAATCTCACCCATCAAGTTAACCCACCATTTAAAAAGTAACCTTAACTTTTCATTATTTCTCTGACTGGATTCTCTGTTCCTTTCTTCCTACCTTCCCCCATTCTATTTAACTATACTTTCAGTGTCCATCTTTTCACCAGTCCTTCCATTACTTTAAAACCCACCATCCAGAAAACAGTTTCCTCTCTCACCTTCTCCATTGCTACTGCTTTGCCAGTGAGAAAACTGGAGCTTGTGGAAACTCAGTGATTTGCCCAAGGTCTTAGAGAGGCTCATCTTTGCTCAAAAGTTAAATTAAAAAAATTTTCTCCATGGTCTATTCTCAAACCTACTTTTCTAGATTTACTGAAAAGGTGCCTTATGTATAACTCCAGGTTAACTATCCTATATTCTTTTTTTCTAGCCAAACTGGACTACTACTAGTAAGTTCCTAGAATTTCACTATATTGGTTTTAGCAAAGGCTCCCAGTTTTCTATAAATGAAATTCCAAACTTCTTAGCCTGGCATTCAAGGTCCTCTACAATCTGGTCCTTATCTTTGCTTTCAGTTTCCTTTTCCCTACATTCAGCTACTCCAGTTAAATTTATCTATTTATTACCTCCTAGAGGTAGCATGATTTAGGGCTAACACCCTGTCCCTGTCACCCCATATGCAGCTTAGGTGGAGAGATCAGTCCTCTGTCTGCTACTGGTTCATTTTTTTTTTACTCATTCTCTTCTCTTATTCTAAAGTAATTAAGGGGAGTAGTTATTTCCTCATAAATTATTTAAAATTGCAATAGCTTTCACTGATCAATAGGCTCTCAGTCCTACCCCAGTTCTTTAAAAATCATTTCTTAAGCCTAAGAAACCACTTTTTATGTAAACTTTCACTTATTTTTCTCTCTCTTAAAGCCTCTCATCTCCTAGGCTTAAATAAACATCAAGGTAGCTAGTTATGCAATTTGTTAGTGGTATGACAAATAATAAAACAAATAATTATAATGTAGCATTTCTGAGACAGAGCATAGCCAGTCATCTCTAACCATCATTATTCCTGTGAATTTCCCAATTCGGAAACATTAACTGTTTTAGGTTGCTAATTAAATTCTCTTCTCAATAATCATCTTCAGAATGTTTCTTTGTAAGAAAATAATCCAGACAGCTTCCTCTGGGAAGAAATTTTCTTCGTCCTTACTCTCTGCCCTCTCTGTATCTCTCTAGCCATTGTAGTTAAAACAGATTCCAAAATGACAAACTGCTGGTGTCTCAATATTCTCTTCCCTCTTAAAGATAAAAGATTATCCATAATGCCTATTTATGTAAATGGCTGATGATACATATCCAGGGGGTCCCCAAATCATAAAACAGTTTTAAGCTTTAATAGCTACTTAAACTATTAAACTCCACTAATACTTTTAGGACAATATACACAATACACATATATGTGTATACACACATACATGCACACATACATTATATATGTATACATGAACATGTGTGTATACATATACCCTTACATTTATATATGACCTTTAGTTCAGTCATGCCCTAATCATTGGGCATATGGTATGTTTCTAACGTCTAGTTATCATTAGTAATACTACTATGGATATTTTATCTATGTAGGTCTTTTATTGTAGTCATAATCTATTTGGGGGTATTAACTGAGTAATAGGTTCTCTGGGTGAAAAGGGTAGATGAAGAATTTAGTATATTTTTTTTTAAAAAACATTTAAAAATTACATTTTACTTTCAGTTCTGTATTCTCTCCCTCCCATGCCATGCCACCCCCCCCATTGAGAAAACATGTGTAAGTGCATATATACAGACATACATATATGTATATATAGTATGTGTACATATGCATGTATATAGTACATTATGGCATAGTCCAGGGGTGGGGAACCTAAGGCCTCGAGATCACATGTTGTCTATGTCCTTGGATGAGGCCTTTTGACCGAGTCCAAGTTTTACAGAACAAATCTTTTCATTAAGGTGATTTGTTCAGTGAGGTTTGGATTCAGTCAAAGGACCACACTTGAGGACACTTGAGGCACATGTGGCCTTGAGGCCTCAGGCTCCCCAACCCGGGGATAGTTTATAGTTCATTATAATTGTCATTGTTCTTTTGACTCAACTTTATTCTTTATCACTTCAAATAAGTATATATGTACACATATACATATTGTGCATGTATAGATCTATATTCTTGCCTTTATTCATATTATTCTTCCTACCCAGAATGCTCTCTTTTCTTATTTTTTGCTTTTTTTAAGGTCAGTCTTCTTCTTTATTGATAACATTTAAACCCAACAGATATGTCTGAAATATGCCCACAAAGCTATTCCCTTTAAACAGTTAAACATAACCACTTAAAAAATTATACTGTAATGTTGATAGTTTTGTATCAACATTGTACCAACATTTGACCCATCTTGTTGCCTTTTAGATTTTTGTTTGTTTATAGTACATTATAACAGTCATTTTTCTTTTGGCTTAAATTTCTCTATTCTCTAACACTTCACATAAATGTTCCTATAATTCTTTAGATTTGGCATTCCTAATTTCACAATAATATTCTCTTATTTTTTTTGGATGCTTCAGACATTCTGCAATTGGACACATATCATGTTTCTAGCTTCTAGTTATCATCAACAATGCTGCTGCAAATGTTTTCATATATGTGGATTTTATTTTTTTATTGTAATTCATTAATTTTTTGCAGTTATTAATCTATTTGGGAGAATAAAATGAGTAGTAGGATTTATGGTGAAAAGGGCATAAAGAATTTAGTATACTGTAATGGGAATCTGAAGATCTTCCCTGCCCCTTGGCCCCTTGATAGGCTTAAGTGACTCAGAGAACCTTCCCTTATTTGAAAATATACTCTGCCCCCTAATAGGTTGAATGTGGTCACATGGAGTCTGTGGTGGGAGACTTGTTTTTCAGGAATGTCCACAATTTGCTACTTTGTGATTGGGCACTGGGTCAAGAGGGTTGTGACATTCTCTGACCCGGGAGAAGGCTATATATACCCTGATGTGAGATTTTGCTTTGGGGCTCACTTTGGGAAGAGTTGTGTGATTTGGCCCGATGAGACTCTGGGCAGCCACTGAGTTCCCCAGCTTTGAAAACCCAGATGTTGGTGCTTCCCTCTCTGGTAACTAAGTAGGTATGGATGTAATGGTCAGACAGCTGGATGCTCTGTCTGCTTAATTGTGTTATTTTCCATTGTAACTTCTGTTTGTATTCTCTGAAGTTCAGGGTGCTGACTTTTTACCCTGAAGTAGGTAAATGATATATCTTTGATTGGTCAAAGTAAGATTATTAACCCATTTTGAGTTACTTTCCTTTAGAAAAGTAGATCTAAGAACCTGTGCTAGCAGCCATCCTGGGTATGCTAGGGTGCTTGCTGCTACATATACATACCCATATATTTAATTTTAAATTATATTTTACTTGTAATTTTATATTCTCTCCCTCCCATTCCACCTTTGCCTCAATCCAAACCCTGCCCACACCACTGAGAAAGCAAGAAAAACATCAGTCCTGCTACAAACTTGTATTGTCAGGTGAAATAAACTCTTGCTTTGGCTATGTCCAAAAAAGTATGTTTCGATTTGTACTGAGTCTTATTACCTCTCTATTAGGGGTTGGGTAGCATGGCTCATTTTGAGGCCTCTGGAATTATGATTGGTCATTGTGTTGATCATAATTCCTAAATCTTTCAAAGATATTTCTCTATATAGTACTATTTTATTGTAGAAATTGCTCTTCTAGTTCTATTCATTTCACTATGAATCTGTTGATAGAAGTTTTTCTGTTCCTCTTAATATCCCCTTCATCATTTCTTATAGCATCATAAATATTATATCACATTCACATACCATACCTTGTTTGGCCATTCCTTAGTTGTTGGGTATTCCCTCAACTTCCAATTCTTTTGTCACCACAAAAAAAGCTATAAAAATATTTTTGCATTTATGAATCAAGGCATGGACCCAAAGCAATCAGGCAGGGGGCAAATACATAAAAATAGGAAATAAAATGCATATTCAGAGAAAGGTGAATATGCCAGTTTGACTGAAACAAAACATGCATAAAGTAGAACAAGGTCAGAGAACCCTCAGGAGTCCTGTGGACTAGAGTTCTATCTACATTTTCTGGTTGTCAGGTCACATGTTCCTAGGCATGTTCCTTCTTGCTAGGATCTGCACCTGCTGCTCAGCTCCTCCCCCAGTTGTGAGGCAATATTTCTTTTCTTCAACAATTCAAGTTTGGCTAGCTCTGAAAGTTAATACAGGTGTTGGCCTTTTTCCAAGAGGGAGTAAATTCTCAATCAAGGACGTCTTGCTCCAATGACAAAAAGAAAACTGCCTCCTCAATCCTGAAGACTATAGTTTTGAGTCAAGGGTCCTACCCTAATAATGAGCAGAAAATTACACAATGAACTCATGCCCTTTTGGGGACCACAGAGACCTATTGTACCAGATGGAGTCAGGTGAGGGAGGAGAAGCATATTCTATGTCCCGTATGCCCCAGTTCCATTTAGCTTGATGTGATGTTATGATATCTTTCATGTTGCCAAATATAGTTGACCAGGCAGCCTTGAAACAACCTCCTCATTGATTAGCTAATAGCTAATGTATCATGACTAATCAAGCAACTCCAAACATCCTAGCAGGTAAGATAACAATATGGGTTAGGAAGGCAAAATTAAAACTATGGGATCAGAGAGCTACAGATTATAAATGCTAGAAGGGATTCCAAAGAGAATCTAGTGAATACTCATTTTACAGATGAAGTAATAAGGGCCCCAAAGAGTGAAATGACTAGTCCAAGGTCATTTAGTTAGTGAGTAAAAGAGTATGAACTGGAACAAAGTTTCCTGAATTCCACTAGGGCTCTTCCCATGGCTCAGCCACCAATTTGCTAGGATCAAGAGCACTCTGGGTGTGTGCTATGTGTAATAGGAGGTCTGGGCTCCAAAATTCCTGCCTATGTGTAACCATGCTTCTTTGATTCAAGATGTAATAAATGAATGAGTGAATGAACATTCAAGGCTTTCCACAATATGACCTCCATCGAATAGGCTAATTACTTGTAAATAGGAGTCATGCTCCTCATTAAAAGAGGGAATACAGAAGAGAATGGAAAGATTTTTGGTTAAGCTATGTTAGTTCATTCATTTCCAAGTGTTTATTGAATATCCTTGCCATATAGTCCTGTTCTGGTACTTCCTTGTGGCATGGAGATTTAAAATGTGCTCTTAGAAAAGGAAAAAAATCTGGCAAGTTTCTATTAAATTGCAAAACTTTCTACTATGGGCCCAGAAATGAGTGCTATAAGTTCTTTCTGCAAAGACCAACCTAGCTAAGACTACTGATGATTTTTTTAGCCACAGCAAATCTTAAATATCCCAGGATCTCCATCCTCTTATTAACTCACCTTTATCCTGGATTTCTTCATGTCACACTCTTTCATCTCCATGTACTAACAGAAGCCAGGTCCTCTCCAGAAGATACTGCGTTCCTGGCCATTGCTGCTCCTTAATACTTCTAATAATTAGCTGAATAACTTGGGAATGTTTACCTCGGAGAAGAAGGGAACCATGATCTGTTATTCGTAAGGATTAGATTTATTTAGCTTGGTTGCATAGGGCAGCACTAGCAGCTCTGGAGGGTGATATGGAGAGAGGAAGTTAGGGACAGACAGAAAGACAGATGGAAGGTAGAAAGAAAGATAGATGGATAGAGAGAACATTTATTAAGTGCCTACCATGTTCCAGGCACTGTGTTAAATGCTAAGATTATGAAATAAGAAAACAAATTCCTCCCAAGGAATTAACATTCTGATAGGGAAGACAAAACATAAAGGAAATCTGGAAAGGGGGAGGGAAGGTGACCTGGGAGGCCAACAAGGCAGCCAGGTGGAGGTAGAGTAGATCCATGTAGAGACCTGAAGGGACTTATAGATTCTGTGTAAGGAAAAGCTTCCTAACAATTATTGTCCCAAAGCAGGATGAGGGTACATCAGGAAGAAGGTGGTGGGTTTCCCTTCACTGGGAGTATAAGTGGAGGCTACAAAAACATTTATCCAGAATGGTGTAGAGAGGATTCTTGTGTAGGGTTCGATGTGACTGCTGAGGTTTCTTTGAGCTGAACTTTTAGGAGACAGGGCTGATATTTATCCACAGAACCTAAATAATTGACTTCAGCAAAAAATTTTTAAGTGCTTACTATATGTGAGGCACAGTGCTAAGTACTAAATTTGAGTGGCTTAAAAGCTAACCGTTTTAATGAATACTAATTTTTAGTGCCTTTCTTTAAAATTACTCAGAATGCCTGCTTCATCTTTCATTTGTCCTGATGCCCTAAGAAGTAGCATCATTATTTCCGTTTCCCTGGAAGCCTTCCCAAGTTAACCCCACCCTATTCTGATCGTCTCTTTTAATCCACAACCTTTTAGCACTTACGGATTTCATCTGTACTATTTTGCATGTTTTATGATTTAAGTTGTTTTAGATATGCATTTTATCCTCTCCTAAAAAGAGTGTAAGCCTCATTGTGTTTAGCACTATTGTGCATAATTAGCCTAATACACTTGTAAGATTTAGAAATATATAACTAGGTGTCAAATTGTGGGGTATAAAATAGAAGCACTATAGGGGTTTAGAGGGGAGTGAGATCAACATGGTCCTGAGCAGCTGGGAAAATTTCATGGAGCTTTCCAGAGCTTCTAAGAGTTTCTCTTCTCTTTTCATTCCCATTGCCTTTCTCCTACTCTAGAATTTTTATCTCACGCTGCCTCTAATCTTTCTGCCTATTTAAAATATCCTGCGCATGGATGAATCTCAAAACAATGTTCTCACCATTACTCTCCTATTCAAGATCTCCTAATGGTTCCCTATGTACAAAGGAAGTACATAGTCTCAGAGCTGTAAAGGACCTCAGAGGCCATCTTTGTGTTGATTCTCTAGTGCCTAGAATGCCTCTTTTTCTCTCTGTTTCTTAGAATTCCTGGTTTCTCTCATGACTCAGCTCAGATACTACCTTCTGAAAGGTATCCTAACTTCTAAAACCTCTTCCCCTATCCCTAGCTTCTAATGCCTTCCTCTATAACATTACCTTTCCCCACCTTTTTTCCTAATTAAAGGGGGCATCCCTTCACTCACTTCTCAAAGAGGCCTATTCATTGAATGGGTTTACCTCAGTCAAAGTGAGAACTTGAAAAGACCTTAGCCTAAAAGGGCCAGGGTCTCCCATTGAATCCTGGGTCATCTCCAGTCATCCTGATGGATATCTGGTCACTGGATCCATCTGGAGAAGAAAGTGAAGCTGGTGACCTTGCACAGCCCTCCCTCACTCAAATCAAAGTCATTTTCCTGATGTCCTTCTTTGAAATGAAGGACGAACACAACAACCTTCCATCTACTCTGTGTTGAGCATATATATATATATACATATATACACACATATACATATACACATGATATATATATACATATACATGTATATCTACACACACATTTTATATATATGTATATATATATATATATATATATATATATATATACATGTTTTCTCTACCATTTAAGCTAACCAAATCACTACCTGAAAAAGAATATACTATATATCCTACACAATATACATGACAAGTAGTCCCCCAGCCTTTGCTTGAAGTCTTCCAGTGAGGGGTAGCTATAACTTCCCAAGATAGTCCATTATACTTTTGAAAAGCTTTAAGTGTTAGGGAGTTTTAAATTTGCCTCTTTACAACCTGCTCCCATAGCTGCTTCTACTTTCAGGGGCCAAGCAAAACAAGTCTATTCCTCTTTCCACATAATAACCCTTCAAGAACTTGAAGACAGCTATCATGGACTCTTAAGTCTTTTTTTCTCCTGGCTCAACATCCTTGGTTTCACCAGTTGATACTCATATGGCATTGTCCCAAGGCCCTCATCCCCTTCTTCTGAATGTTTACCAGCTAATCAATGTCCCTCCTAAAATATGAAGCACTGATCTGTTCACAATATACTAGACTTGAACAGATCAAAGCAGAGTACAGTCCTGGGCATTATTCCTGGGCATTACATAGCCCAAGACTGCACTAGCTATTTTGACTTTTATATTTTCTGTCTGATTTATACGTCTTATATCTTTTATTAAGATGTATCAAACGCAGATTTCTCAGCCTGGTATCCAAAGCAATCTCATTAAACCATATCTTTGACTATTGCTTAACATGAACCCTTTGTTTAAGTCAGACCAATTACCTAGCCTTTTTGTCTGCTATCTCCAAACATGTTATGCTTCCTTCTCTCTTTTCCTCCCATCTTCCTTTCCTCCCTCCTTTTCTCTCCCTTATTTCCTTTCTTCTTTCCTTCTCTCTTTTTTCCTCCCTTCCTTTCTCCCTCCTTTTTCTTCTTTCTTTCCTTCCCTTTTCCCTCCCTCCTTCTTTAAATTTCTTACTATACCATCTTCCATGATTCATCTCCCAACAACTTTGGCTGACGTTGATCTCACAACTCTGAATTAATTGCTTTTGCCTGTACCACACACATTAGTATGTGCTGATACAAATAACAAGGTATCTGTGGATGAAGGTGGTTCCATCTGAGCACCATCTTGGTATTCTTTTTTTATTTCCTTCTGTGATTCCTGACTGAGACCTTCTGGATTTTACTTTAGAAAAAGCAAACCAGATCTTTACCTTAGGATTTGTGTTTGTTTTTTGTTCTGAATCAGTCATAGCCTTGCTTGGGGGATGGTTTCTTGGCAGAAAGCCTAAGCCTGTATGGTCTTGGCAGAACTTATGCAGGATGGGGCCCTTGAGAAATAGGTCAGAAATATTGCCAAGAAATAAAAAAAACTATAGATGTAGTTTACCTAATGTGTGGAATTTCCCAACTAGGGGTTTTGCCTTTGTGGTTGCATTAGTCACAGTAACATTTTCTTAAATTGCAGGTTAGAGTGGAATATTTATATAAATATTTATAGGAACTCTAAATGGAGGGGAGGAGGTTTGAATAGGAGGGCTCATGTATAGTTTATAGGTGAGCTACTCAAACGTTCCAGGATTCAGGGTTAATCTAATAACAATTTTTTATTTTTTTTAACAAATGCTTTATTAACTTCTGGTTTACATCATTCATTTCCACCAGATTTTGAGTTACAATTTTTTCCTCATTTTCCCCCTACCCACCACCCCAGAATAGCAGTCCCACAAGATATCCCCCCATTCCAATCTATTCTCTCCCATATCTTCTCCCATATCCCCTTCAACTTTGCCATTAGGGCAAGGTGAATCTCTGTGCCCCAATGCCTGATCATCTTATCTCCCAATTACATGCAAAATAGTATTAATAATAGTATTTATATACATTTGGGGCATTTAATTTTAAAACCTCGAATTTCAGATCCATTCCCTTTCTCCCTTGTCACCCATTCCCTCTGGGAAGATAAGCAATTCAGTATGTGTTGTACATGTATAGCTATGCAAAACATTACCATAGTAGATATATTGTAAAAAGCTGCTTATAATTCCCTCCCACCCATCCCACCCCCCACTTGGTCCATTTCCTACTCTGATCCTGTCCCTCTTCAGTAGTGGGTACTTCCAACCTCCCCCCCCAGAATGCCCTCCCCTCCGTCATCCCCCCTCTTATCCCCCTTACCCCTATTCTCCAGCAGGGTGAGATATCCCATTTAGTATGTATGTCATTCTCTTCCTGAGCCAAATTCAGTGGGAATATGCTTTTGCCTTTTTGCCTTTCTGTTCTTCCACTCCCCTGCAGCCATTTCCCTTTGCCTCTTCTACATGAGATAGTTTACCCTACCCTGTCTCTCCCCATCTCCTCTTGCCACTTTCCTCTCTCACCTCATAACTTCACCCCTTAAGTATCATCCCTTCCTACCAAATTCAACCTGTGCCCTCTATCCATGTATACCTGTAAACATATATACACACATTCACATATGTATTCATATGCCCATATACTCTTCTTCCATTATTTTCATACTGAGAAAGGTTTCATCAGTCACAGTCATTGTTTTTCCATATAGGAATGTAAATAGTTCAACTTTGATAAGTTCCTTTTGATTTCTTTTCCCTGATTACCTTCTCAGGCATCTCTTGCTTCTTGTGTCTGGATGTCAAATTTTCTATTCAACTCTGGTTTTTTTCCTCAAGAATGCTTGAAAGTCCTCTATTCCACTGAATGCCCATATTTTCCCCTGAAACAAGATACTCAGGTTTGCTGGGTAGGTGACCCTTGGCTTCAATCCCAGCTCTTTTGCCCTCTGGAATATCATATTCCATGCTCTTTGATCCCTCATTGTAGAAGCTGCCAGGTCCTGTGCTATTCTAATTGTGTTTCCACAATATTGAAATTGTTTCTTCCTGACTGCTTGTAGTATTTTCTCCTTGATCTGGGGACTCTGGAACCTGGCTATAATATTCCTGGGAGTTTTCCTTTTGGGATATTTTTCAGGAGGTGATAGGTGGATTCTTTCAACCTCTATTTTGCCCTCTGGGTCTAAAACATCAGGGCAATTTTCCTTGAGAATTTCTTGAAGGGTGATTTCTAGGTTATCTCTTTGATCATGGCTTTCAGGTAGTCCAATAATTTTTAAATTATCTCTCCTGGATCTATTTTCCAGGTCAGTGGTTTTTCCCATGAGATATTTCACATTGCCTTCTATTCTTTCATTTGTTTGGATCTGTTTAACAGCATCTTGATTTCTCATAAAACATTAGCTTCCATTTGCTCCAGTCTAACTCTGAAGGAATGAATCTCCTCACTGAGCTTTTGAGATTCTTTTTCCATCTGGCAAATTTGGCTTTTTAAGGCATTCTTCTCCTCATTGCCCTTTTGAGCCTCCTTTGCCATTTGAGTTAGTCTATTTTTTAAGGTGTTATTTTCCTCAGTCAGGCTGTTGACTCTCATTTCATACTTTTCCTGCATCCTTCTCATTTCTCTTTCCGATTTTTCTTCCACTTCTCTTATCTGCTTCTTAAGGTCCTCTATGGCCTGTAACCCGCTCATATTTTCCTTGGGGCTTTTGGAGCAAGATTTCTGACCTTATAGTCCTCCTCCTGTTCCCTGCTTCGATCCTCTTTGCCCCCAAAATAGGAGTCTAATGTTGCATTTTTCTGTTTATTTTGTTTCCTTTGCCTAGGCATGTTGCCACTTAATTACTTGACTTTTGTGCTTGTTGCCACAGTAGGACTCTGCCACCAGACAGGGGAGCTTCTTTCCTGAATGTTGGGGTCTTCACAACTTCTGGTTCTGGCAAGTTGGATGCCCACCCCAGACCTCCCCCCAGATCACAATCCAGATCCAAGCAGGTTAAAGCAAGAGCGATTAACCTCCAAGACTGATCTCTGGATCTCCCTACAGTTCACAGGCCAGGAGCTGATGCTGCCACTGAAGCTGCAAAACAGCGAGTGTCTCCTCAGCCGCTTTTAGCCCCTAGGGGAGGAAGCTGATACGTTCCCCAAATACTGGCCCCAAAGTCCATACGGCACTAACCTCTTACTTTGTCCTAGGCATGCCTGTTTTGATAATTCTGGAATCACCACAGCTACTGGTGTTCTGGGGTCCCTCCTGCCGGCTGCCAGCCCGGCTGCCCTGGGGCTAAAACCTCGGCTCACGTGGACCTGGGCTTGGCTTTCAGCACTGGCCTGTTGGCTCCCAGAGCACTGTGCTGGCCCTCCCTGCAGGGCTGCTGGGCTGTCCTCAGTGGGCAGTCAGCTTCTCTGTGTCATTTTTTGGGTGCTGGGGCTCCAGAAGTTGTTCAGAGTCCCCTTTTACATGGTTTGGAAGAGGTCTGGTGGGAGAGCACCTTTGAAATGCTATTTCTTCTCCACCATCTTGGCTCCGTGCCCCCCCCCCCAAATAACTATTTTTTAGACCTCAGTCCAGGGGTTATTAATCTGGGGTCCATGAACTTGAAAAAATAAATTTTAATTACTATTTCAGTGAATTGAGTTCATTTAAAATCCTACAGGTTTAGCATATTTAAAAATATTATTCTGAGAAGGGCTCTATAAGCTTCAAACAGACTGCCAAAGAGGTTTATGACATAAGAAAGGTTAGGAACCCCTGTCTTAATCAGTCATCCTAATGCAATCATCAAGTGATCAAATGTGTCCGCTAGGGACCTTGGGAAAGAATGTATAGGAGGCACAAAGACAGCCACGTTTCATCCTTAGCAAGTTTGGTTGCTATAGAACGTCTGTATGTCTGAATAGAAGTTAAAACAATAACCTGCAAGTGTGTTGTTATATCTTTACAAAGGGGAATAGAGGACCTTGCTTCAGTATGGATCTTACTGGGACTAATTTTATTAGCCAGCTCATTTTTGCAGTTATACATTGTGTTTTCCTATTACCATGAATTAAGAACTACGTACCCTTATCATACCAAACCAATGATCAAATGTTCTTTTAGTCATTGGATCTTAGATCTAGGTCTCTAAGGGGCCATGTGGAGGCCATCTAATTCAACTTCCTCATTTTACAGATATGGAAACTGAGATCAAGAGAGATAAAATGACTTATCCAAGGTCACACAGGGAGTAAGACAAGATATGATCCAAGGTATTTTGATT
Source organism: Gymnobelideus leadbeateri (assembly GCA_011680675.1). NCBI lineage: Eukaryota > Metazoa > Chordata > Mammalia > Diprotodontia > Petauridae > Gymnobelideus > Gymnobelideus leadbeateri. The sequence continues at coordinate 149,753 of WOXC01001280.1, read as the reverse complement.
CAGTGATTTCTTAAATTTCAAGGCAGGGTAGAATGCTTATATAAGTATTTAAAGGGACTCTCATTGGTAGGGGGTGTTGATTCATTTAATTGTTGTATAACACTTTCAATGTTACAGAGGCATTGGAGATGATATTAGATCACCTAGACAAGCAGGTAGGCACAGTAGATTGGCAGGGAAGAATATTTTGATTAGAAGCAGACGGAGGTATTATCTACAGTGTCATCAGGTTGAGGCCAAATAAGTTACAGTTTCTGTGGGAGATTATGGATACTACAAGTACATTAAATTTTGACCAGGGTAGTTAGCATCAGCCCACACACATTCAATGGCTTAATGAGATGTATGGGTCCATGCTTAAACTCAGTTTTTTGCCATGGTCTAGCACTAGACATTAAAGAAACAGAAATATTGTTATTTTATGCATGTAATTCTTATCTTGCAGGGACAAAAATACTTCTGTCTCGATAGAGCAGCTACTGTCTACACCATCAATGCAGATTGCAGTCCCATCACCCAATCACCCATCCTGGGTAATTCTCATTTCTATTTCTATATTTAAAAATATTATTTTTAATATTTTTATTTCTTTCTATTAATGCTTCACAGAAGATCCACCCAAATAAGGAAGGTTCGACACCCTCCACTGGTTCATTTGAGATCTTGAAGATAATGCTGTAATATTTGGGCTCTCAACCTATTGTCTTTAATTTTCACTTTGACTGGAACTCCTGTCTTTCTAGTCATGTATAATAGCTAGCATTTAAATAGTGCTTTACAAATATTTCATTTCATCCTCACAACTGTTGCTGTAAGGATCTCTAAATGGGATAATGTTTGTAGTCGGCTGGTTGATTGTTGTCCTGTGTTCTTAAAGAGGACCAAAATGACAACACTATGTGTAATGGTAGTTTGAAGATCTTCCCTGCCCCTTAATAGACTGAATATAATCACATGGAACCTAAGGTGAGAGGAGTTTGTTGAATGGGTGGAACAGGAAATGGGGCAGAGCAATTAGAATGGAGGGACAGAGATGACACAAGCAAGGGGACAGCTAGGATTGTTAGTGTTTATTTGTGGGAAGACCCAATGTAATGAGAATGGGAATTTGAAGATCTTCCCTGCTCCTTAATAGATTGAATATAATCACACAGAGCCTGTGGTGGGAGCAGTTTTGCTGAAGGGAAGAAGAGTCCACAGGGAGCTGGTCAGAGACAGAGAGATGGTGGGAGAGAGAGGAGGCTGAGGAAAGGAGATAGAGAGGTTTGTAAATAAATATTGATTTTGTATTGGTTTGTGGGGAGGCTGAAGGATGCTGTGGCTCTCAGTGTTATTATGGCTTCTTAATATCTTTGGTACTATTATGGAATCAGCTTACTGGTTTGGGGATTCAGTTTTCTGGTGTCTAAATAAACACTTCAGTTCTGTCCTCTATCTATAGAGTTTGGTATGTTTTGCGACTGAACGTCATGTGATACTTATAGTCATGTCTTTATCATGACCATGGGTGCTGTAAATATTGCATTGGTGCTACACCTGAGCATGAGGAAGGTTTTGGGATGGTGTTGATTCCTACAGTGATAAGGAGTATTGACTTCTTTGTTGCTATGATGGATTTGGTTTTCTGGTATTGGGATTCATCTTTCTGATATCTGAATAAATGTTTTTGCTTCTGTCTTCTATATGGAGAGTCTGTTGTATTTTTCAATTCATAACTATGCTGGTATATTCATAGTCACTGTCAGTGCTGTAAATATTGCCTTGGTGATACACTATGTGAGAGTTACAAGTGTGTGTCCAACTATGGTGGATCAGAACGATACAAGATCAAAATGTTCCACCATAGGTTGGGCATAGATAGTCCATGTGAACATTTGGGTGGATTCTCTAAATTTGCACATCTCATGTTCCTTTTGAGGTAATTTAATTCTACTTTGTTCATAGAGAAGAGCATGTTCATTGATGAGGGCACACCATACTGGGCAGTCCTTTGCCAGTGTCTCCCATGTTACACAATCAACTCCAAATATTTGTAAAGTGATTAACAAAGTCCTTGGCACATAGTAGGTGCTATATAAATGCTTATTCCCTCCCCCTTTTTCTTCCCTTCCCAATAACCTGGGGAGGTAGGCACAATTATTATCTCCATTTCACAAAAGAGGAAACTGAGGCCAGAAAGATTAAAGGACTTGTCCAGGTCATCCAGCTAGTATCTGAGGTAGGATTTGAATTCATCTGCTTCACTCCAGGACCAGCCTTACATCCACATGCAAATCCTCGATGATACCTTTTATACCCATTTTCTTATGTGTAAGTCATAGCTGGCAACAGCAACAATAGTAATTATGATAGTTTATCTTTAGGATGCCACTCATATCTTCATTTCTTACCAGGCTGTACTCTGGACTTCTCTACCATGACCTAGAAACCTTTGTATCCTGGACGGCCACTCCATCCCTAGCATTCACACCTTACTCCCCTGACTTCTCTACTATTCAGTAAACTCACTTCTCTATTATACAATAAACTCCTGTGGCTTCCTAGGTTGCCTCCAGATTCAAGCACAAATGCTCTCTGTTTGCCTTTCAAAGCCCTTTATAACCTACCTTCTTAGTCTTCTTGCACCTTGCTACTCATCATCTACTTTTCAATCCAGTGACACTGGCCCCCTGGCTGTTCCACGAACAAGACATTCTATCTCTCAGTTCCAGACATTTTCTCTGACTCTCCCTCTCTGTAAGCTCCTTCAGGGAAACAACTATCTTTTTTGCTTGTATTTGTATTCCACTTTCCTACCACAGTGTCTGGGACAAAGGCTTAATAAATGTAAAATAAAATGAAATAGCCTAATTAATAGAAGTTGACTGACATGGCTTTACATAGTTTGTAAAGCCATTTCCTCACAAGACTGTGTGAGTAGTGTATTATCTCCATTTTGTAGATTAGGAAATTAAGGCTCAGATGTTAAGTAACTTACTCAGTATCATGCTAGTAAGTAGGGAAGTCAGGAATTGAACCCAGAACTTACCATGTCATGAACAAAATTATACATTTTTTGAGAGGCTTTTAGCACTATTTCAGTAACCTCATAGAGCTGGGTACACAAAAGATACTAAGTAAATAACTAAATGAATTGCCTAAATTTTACATCTAACTGCATGTTAACTACATGTTAACTAAGCAAACCACTAGGTTGAGAAAATTGTCAACAAGGCACAATGTAATTTTACCAATCACTGAATGATTGTAAAAGCATTTATTAAGCACTTACTATACTAATATGCACTAGAAATCACTGATGGACATTGGCTAGTCAATAACACATTGATGAGCCTTAGCTCATGCAATATTACCCTTAATCATGCATGCTCCAGATAAAATTTCAACAATATAAGTTTTAAAAACTTTTTATTAACAGTCCATTTCTACAAAGTTGGCCAGTGTGTAGACTTTATTATGTATGCACATGTAAAAAATTAAACTGATTATTACATAAAATCAATTACAATAGTGCAAGAAGTTACATTAAGTGAGAATGAATGGTGAACAGTGTAAAACGGTTGAATTGACCTTGACCGCAGCCATCCTGACAGTTTAGAATTCATTATAGACAAGATCAGATCAGGAAGATTCAGAGTCTGAGGGGGCCTTAGAAATCGTCCAACCCAACGCCCTTATTTTGCAGATGAGGGAACTGAGGGGTCAGGGATGAAGTGATATGCTAGAAGTCACTCAGGTGAGTAAGTGTCAGAGCTGGGATTCCTGCCTAGATCTTTGGATCACAAAGCCTTTTCACTACACCATGACGTATGGAAGAGGTAGAGAACTAAGTGACCCCTCACCAGAATACTGTTTCTAGTTTATCCTGTGGAAATGCCAAAGCAACCTTCCAGGATCTGTCAGCCACCAGAAATAATGATTACATGCCTACTTACTTGGCTTCAGTTTTGGTTGTATCAGTGCTCTTAGAAACTGTTTAACTTTGGAACCCTTGGAATCCTAGGCCTACATGGCTGTCAAAGGTTCTGAGGGGCCTTCTGCTTGTCTCCAGCTATGGTCCCCAAAGCCTTTCCCTTAAGACACTATATGGTATATGTACAGCTGGCCCTAAAGCACTCTGACGTGAGGCTTGTGGTGCTTAAGGCTTCATGAGATCACAGTATGGCTAGAATGGGTGTCCAAGATTACACCAGAGGCATAAAGTAAATAGGGAGAGAAGCAGAGGCTGCAATTCTTTACTGCATTTGAATAGTTCCAAGTTAACTAAAATGAACTCAAAGCATGCCTAAACACATCACAAATGAAAAAGGAAATGATATTTTATAGAACTTGGCTGGCCATTGGTGAGATGTTTGTAGTTTAAAGAATAATTCTAAGAGATTGGTTGGGTGAAGAATTTTCAGATTCATAGATATTAAGCTGGAAGGGAACTCAGTCCATTTAGTCTAGGCCTTTATAGAGGCCTAGGGACTTGAGGAAGTCCTAGAACCCAGGTTCTCAGATTCAAGCTTATAAGACCTGAATAATTTGCAAGACTTTTGCAACAATCATAGAATGTTAATATCTACACATCTCATTTCTTATAACCTTCTTGATGCTACAGGGGCAGAAGATAATGCTATTCTTTTACCTGGCAAAGTAGGTTGGCAGAGCAGATTATCTCTCGGTTTTTCTCCTTGTAGAGAAGTACCCAATATATTTATCTTCTTTCCCATCCTAAAAGCTATACACAGGAATATATAAATAATTTTGGGCTAGGTGATATTAGCCTGATAACGCTTTTCCAAGTCTGATGAAGCCTTCCCTGATTCAGTCAAATTAAAGGATATTCTGGCTGCTTCTAATTCTCATGATTCTGATATTTTACCCAATCCCTTGGAGGGTAGGCCCCCCCCATAGGCACAGTGTTACCTACCTTGCTATCCTTGGCAGTTCATGAGGTGTTACTTTCCAATTAATTCTCCCTAGTCCATTCTGACCCCCTGATTTCTCCTTATTAAAAAATCTTATGGAGAATAATAGATTGCAAAATTTCCTATGTTTCCTGCCTGGAGAAATAGTAGCAATTAGGGATGAGGAAATGTCGATCAAAGATTTAAGAGCAAGACAATTAATTTCTACCTGTGTTAAATTTCTATCTGTTTTAGCTTTAAAATTCCTTGGTTCATAAGAACAGAAGAAATATGTAGGGTCAGATCCATGACTCATCTATTGTCTTGGACATCAAGGGACATTTTATGAAAGAACCATAAAAATATTGTAGCTGGCAGGAACCTTAGTGATCATCTAATTTGGCCCACTCATTTAACAGATGAGGGTACTGAGGCCTAGAGAGGTGAAGTATTATGTAAGGTAATCACTCATGTTAATCATGGACTTTGGTCTTTAAAAATTAAGGATTCACACAAACCATTCCCTTTGATTTATAATGGATTATCACCCATGGATTTATCTAAACTTTTTTGACTGCTTTATTTTCAGCCTTTATGACATCTCAAGGTAATGAAATCTTTGTTTAATCTTGCTATATAAAGGACTTTTTTTTTTAAAAAGCATTTGTCATGCAACAACTCATTTTATCATAGTGTTTTATGGTTCAAGAAGTGCTTTTTAGTTCACAACAACCCTGAGGGGATAGCATTTCCATTAAATAGATGAGGAAACAGGTGAAGCTCAGTGGTTGTGACTTGACTAAGGTCACATAGCTTATAAAATTCAGACTAGGGCTCCAGACTCCAATATCAAGGCCTAAAAGCATAGCTGTCATTGTTTGGCTTTGAGCTCATAATTACCCTTGTGGCCTCAGTTCCCTCATCTGTAAAATACTAGTAGTGGTGGGGAAGAGCTTGTACTAAAAGCTCCAAAATGTCCCTTCTAGGTCTAATATTCTATGATGCATCCTAATATATATGTATATACATACATATACGTATATGTGTGTATGTATGTATATATATATTCCTTTCATTCTAATATTCTTGAATTTTGTGATTATGTCTTATGTCCTACTTGTCCTAATTTTGAGTCTATCTTCATGACATTTGCTATATTCCACTTGTCATTTTGGCTGTGCTTTTCTGGAGTTCTCTAGTTCCACTGTATCTTCCTGAGGGATTGACAACCAGTCCACATATGAAACACCAGGTATAGCTATATCGTGGTTTAAACAAAGTTAAGATGATGTTTCACTGACCTGGCACACCAGACTGGTATATTTAAGGAAAAGGCTACCATCTTACTTTTGGGACAAGTGAATTTTGAAGAACAAAGCAGAGGTCTCCCCATATGATTCAAACAGAATCTTACTGGTTTGGGGCTTTAAAGGTTAAGTCTGAACCTTGAAATAGAGAGGAAGCTAGAGAGACATTTATTCCTTCAAATTTTAAAACAAAAAGGATAGCTCTCAGAGTTGAAGATGCTCTAAATAGTATAAAAACTTTATTCACCATACTTTTACTCACCATACTGTCTTTGCTAAGTAGGCCCATTTCTAGTTTCAACATCTAATGGCCTTATACAGCCTTTTCAATTATTTGTTTAAAATACACATACCTCATGAAATCCATCATTACTCCCATTTTCCATGTAAAGCTTCCAGTGAGAAAAAAACATTCCTTCTCTTTTAATAAATAATTTTTAAGAAAGGTATACACCATTAAAAAAAGAACACTCTTCTTTCTAGTAAAAAACAAACAAAAAATCCCAACCTGACCAGAGTAAGAATTACAAGATGTCAAAGATACAAAGAATTGGCACCAAGAGACATGGGAACCAAACCAGCTTGGGAGATTGAATCAGATAGCTTTGGCCAAAGGCATTTATGTAGTTGCCAATATTGGCTAGAGATTTTCCATACACACATACACACACACACATACCCCCCCAGATATGAGTGTATATGTATGTATACATATATACATATGTATACATATATACACCTGTGTGTGTACACACACACACATATGGGGTAGGAGGGAAGGACATTTTGTTTTTTAAATGCTTTTCTGTTTCTGGAAAATGTGGACCATTCCATTGCTCCAGGTTGCAAAGAAATCAATTATAATACTGAAGAGCAGCTGAAGTCTGTCTCCCTTCTCAATTAATAGGACTCCTGAAAATAGCCTAAAAGGTGGTGTTTATAAATGAGAAAAACAATTGTTTCAAGGCTTTTGTTTGTTCTTTTAAAAGGCTGCAGTTCATCCTACTCCTCTCTTTACTAAAATTATCTTTCTTTGTCTCTCTCTCCACACATACACATATTCTCAAATCAGATAAGAGTCTACTACATTATTTTAGTAAGGTAGAAATCTAAGACAAGAAAGTTATATTTAACATCCTGGGCTGGTCCTGATGCACCAAGGCTGAAAATTGTTCTCACTAGACTGTCCCTCCTTTTCAGCTCATCTCTCAAATAAATATTGAGATGTCTGGGTTCTCCTAAATGCAGGAGGGTCCAAATTGAGTCCATGGCCTTGAACTGAGAAGGTATCTACATTTTATTATCTCTTGAATACAGTCACAGAGAAGAGAATGCAATAAATACAACAGTCTATCATGAGATAAGTGCTGTTACCATTAGGTGAAAAGTACAGCTGGGGTATGGAAAGGGGTGGGAGGAGACTGATTGAATTCCTTTGGGAAATACAAGGTATTTCTTGCTTTTTTTGCTGAGGCACTGGTGAGGCTTAACGAAGCTTCCATTTCCTTCTAGAAGGGACTATAGGGCAATCAGAAATAGGCAGAGATTTTGCCTCCATGTTAAATGCACTTTTAGAAGTGAGAGAAAGAAGATATTTCGAGTATTTAAAATCCTTAATAGAGGCAAACTCTATTGTCCCCCTGCTCTCATCTCCTCTATATCTCTCCAAAAAGGAGTAATAAGCTGATGATTACCGATTTACTTTCTAAAGTCCTGTTATAGACTGAGTTCATTTAATACAAACAATTGTTTGGGAAAGTAAAGTTACACTTCTGCTACCTCCCCAACTTTTTGCCCCAAAACTGCATTAAGAATAGAAATGATTTCACATTTGAAAGGTGAAAATGTCTTTATTTACATTTCATATGTGTTATGAGTCCTTGCATAAAGAGTCCTTGTATAAAAAAGAATGAAAGTGACCAGAAATAACAAAAAAATAGACTGGCCAAGCAAGAGCCCTTATCCAAACAGTAAAATGCAAAAATGTAGATAAAATATAAGAAATGGTCACTATGAGTAAGAATTTAGGGAGGAGGGAGTCAATGATTCAAAAACTACCTGTCCTAGATGTACTTCTTTGTCAGATCCTCCGAGTTAATTTCTTAGTCTTTTACTTGGGTGGTTACCGAGTAAGGTACTAGACCTAAAACATGGGAATTAAAAAAGCTGTGGAATAGCTTGATCTGTATTCTAATGAAAAAACCTCACCCCATAATCTGGTGACACAGAAAAGGCTAAATGTAATCATGTATAAATCCTCCTCCACAGCAGAGAGTAAATTTGCACATCAGAAATGAAGGATAATTTGCAAGGGCTGTAAGTCCTTAGGTCAGTCATACACAATGCACCAAGCCAAGAAGCCACTAAATGGGGCTTGGGATCACAGTACCCTAATGATTGCAGTATGAGTACAAAGTTAATGCAAATGTCTCTGTCTCTCCCCTCCCCTTTCTTCCCCCCCTCCCCTAAACAAATGACATTGGTGCCAGAAAGATTTTAGGAACTTTCTGTTCTATTTCCTGGGGTCAAATAGAAAAAAAACCCAATCCCTCTTCTGTGTGACTGCTTGAAGTCAGGTATCATTTCTTTTTCCAGGTTCAACATTCCCAGTTGCTTCAACTGATCTTCAGATGACATAGGTCCCATTCCCTGCATAGCTCTGGCCGTCCCAGTGTGGACATATTCAAATTTGTAACTTAACCGGATATTCCAGGTATGGTCTAACAGGAGAGTGGGTTTATTCCTGCCTTTTCTGGACAGTATACCATCTATTAATGTAGCCTTAAGATTGTATTAGTTTTTTAGAGAAGCTATGACACACTGACCTTACAATGAACTAAATCCACACTTTTTTTTCCTTCCAACATGGATTGCTATTAGGCTAGCTCTATTTTTTTCTCTCCTTATGTGATTTTTTTTGAAAGCATAGGGTTTTATATTTATTTAGTTAATTTTGCCTCATTTTTGAAGCCTGTCAATCTTTAAAAAAATCTGATTTGATTTGTCCAGTGTTCTACCTATCCCTAACAGTTTTGTGCCATCTGTGTACTTGCTAAAAGGTAGTGTGTGTTTTTTATTACAGAAGGATAGTGCAGATAAGAAGGAGGCCAAGTAGGAGCAACTCCCTCAGCCTAGAGGAAGGGAAATCCAATTATGTTGCTGACAGGCAAAAGTGGCACTGAATGTGGCTAAGGGTAAGGGAAGTACAGAGAAAATTTAGTGTCCCAAATGCAATGTCCTCAAAACCAGGATTCTATATTACAAAACAAAAACAAAAACATTCCTTCCTTCTGCAAGACTGAAGTCTGTGCTACTATTAGATTTGTGAAAAAGTAGAAACTATCACCTCATCATGTTACGGATATTTTGGGCAAGCTCATGTAAGTTAAATTTTAAAAATATGTTCTAAAATTATTTTTAAAATTTATTTTCAAGTGAAACATAGGCATTAAACGTTTTTGTAGTTTTTATTTTCAAGGTTCTTCTAAATACAAACAGTATTTACTTCACAAACAGAATGAAAGTGTTCCTCTCATGACTTGAATATCAACTGGTGACTAATGCCCTGGGCTGAAAAAGGCTTTATTCAAATAAACCTTCTTTCTTTTCAAACGATTCCCTGGCTCAGGACTGCTGATCTAATCTTTAAAAAGAACTCTCCTGGGCTTTTGTCTCTAATTCCTACCATGACCTACTGTGAATAACCTGGTAAGGGCAAGTTTATGGAACTGAAATCTTAGAAGGATAAAGAAAGTGTTTCTAAAATGAAGGCTAAAAATGTCTGAAATCTTGTGTTGTTTAGTGTTCAGATTTAAAGTGTAAGGAGGGTCTAGACAGAAAAGAAGTCATGTTGGTTTTACATCTCTCCTGAACTTTCCCTAAATTTAAGAGATGGAGCAATTAGTACTTCGTGAATCTATCCCTCAGGAACAGTGTCCCCACTCAACCCCAATACACACACACACACACACACACACACACACACACACACACACAAATATATACACACACGTCTTTTTTTTTTTTTTTTTAGGAAACTCACACAAATGATGGAAGAATATGTATCATGGGGGAATATTCCAACTCTGAGATGGAAGGTGTTATGTCTAAAGCAGTCTATATACCACACATCACTTCTGAAAGGCAAGCAGAGAAAAGTCAGGGAGATAGGCAGGCTTAATTGGACAGTAAGCCCCCAAAGTCAATTGAACTACATGTTCAATGCATAATCTAAAGCCAACCAGCCTTGCCAAACCAACCACCATTCAATTTCCTGTCTAAATCCAGGAGGTCGTGAGCAGGAAATTCCAAGATGCTGCCACATTGACGAGTGGTTGTGGTAAAGTACTGACTTGTACTTCTATTAGGCAGGATGAGAAGCCATCATTGCTTCAGTGCAATATGTCTTGTTCACTGGACTCCACACTCCTTGGGATTTTCAATTTCATCTCTCTCAAAGTCTGATTTCAAATTCTGTTTCTGTTCAATTTCCACCTGCCAAGAAAATAAGTAAATTAAATAGGAAAGAATATAATCAAAACAAAAGGGGAAAAAAAGCTCTTTAAACTCTAATGGAGGTGGTTATAGTGTAATGGAAAGGGTGCTGGATTTGGACCTGAGTTCAAATCCTGTTTGTCATAACCTATGTGACTTTGGGCCTCAGTTTTCTCCTCCATACAATGAGGGAGTTTTAGACTAGACTAAATTTCCTTTAATCCTGTTATGGTGTCCTTTCTACCTTCACAATATCTCTCTTCTATGTGCTCCTCTGTCTACACACATAGCCACATCTCTCTTGTAGGCCGTTTACAACTTGACGCTTAAAAAAATCTTTCTACTGCTTTATTCCCTTCTATACATTCAGTGATGCAGCCATGTGGGCCTTCTTGCTGTTCCTAATTTTCTAGTGAAATGTCAGCAAAGGAGTACTTATGCAACTATTCTGAAGTATCAAAAAGGAGGGGTTTGGGGATTGTTTTTATTCTCAAGGTCTCCTAGGGTGACACAAGCAGTATTTCACATGCACAGAATGAAACTGCTACTCTATCTTACAGCTCTGAGCTTTTTCCCTGGCTGGCTATCCCTCATACCTAGAATGCTTTCTCTCCTCACCTCTGACTCCTAGCTTCCCAGAAGACTCAGGCTCAAATATCATCTTCAAGAGACTTTTCAAGCCTCTCTTCCTTCTGCCTCCCCCTTCCACTGTTAGTGTCCTCCCTCTGAGATCACCTCACATTTATATCACATGTATCTTCTATGTACGTAGCTGTCTGTGTATTATATACCCTATTAGAATATGAGCTCCATGATTTGCTGTTATCCCCAGTATCCTCCCCAATAGGTTAGGGTTAGACATGCAGATGCCACTAGGCCCCTCCTATTGTCATTTGGATATAGTCTAGCCCAGTCAATAGAGCTAACTGGGAGTGGAGGGGGGAAGAAGGGGAAACCACATAATTACAGATTTAGATTTGAGAGGAAAATTAGAGGGGATCTAGTTAAAAATTTGCTTCCCTATTATACAAGATGAGGGAACCGAGGCCCAGAGAAGTTAAATGAGTCATCCAAGGCCACATGGGCAGAAAATGGCAGAACCCAGATTCTCTTATCCCAAATTCATTCCTCTTTTTACTATGACATTGCTTCCTTTGGTTGTCAATATTAAAGCATTGCTATAGCTTCAACCTGCTTACCTCTGCCTCAACCAGCATCAGAGTCACTGAAAACATTGTAGTTCTTCCTGTGGACTCAGGGCTTCAATACCCAGGCAGAAGCATAAAGGGGAGCCAAAAGGCAAATAGTTTCTCCCCTATTTTCTCTATAACAACAGCTCATATGTACTTCATTCTTTGGCTATTACAAAGCATAATATTCTAGCCAACCCGTATCTTTACAAGAATCCCTTTTAGAACATAGCCCAAAGTGGTTTCCTAACCTCCATATGAAGACCTCCATTTATGGGGGGTTTAATATGCATTCTCTCATTTGCTCCTCATAATAATACTGTGAAATAAGAGGTATAAATAAATATTATCACCTTTTTTTAACAAATGAGAAAATGGAGGCCCAAAGAGGTTAGGTCATTTGTCCAAGGTCACACAGCTAGTAAGTGGCTTAACTAATAAGATGGAACTTAAAGCTATGAAAAGTAGGCTTCCTTATTCTAAATCCAATCTTCTTTCCCCTAAACCATGAAGGAGCGTATTTATTTTTTTTTGTCTTTGGTTATTGGTATTATGACTCTTCTCTGGAAACCTCCTGAATTCTAGACCCTTTGTCTTGATCTCTATAACCTTATTATGAGGTAAACATGGAAAGAGGGAGCTAGATGATAATGAAGTGGTTAGAATGCTGAGCCTGATGTCAGGAAGACCTAAGCTCCATTTCAGTCTCTGAATAGCTGTGTGACCCTGAGCAAGTTCACTTAACCTATTTTTGCCTCAGTTTCCTCAAAATGGGGATAATAACAGCACCTATCATTCACAATTGTTATGAGGATCAAATAAAATAATATTTGTAAAGCACTTAGCACAGTGCCCAACACATAGTAGGTGCTATGTAAATATTAGCTCCCATCATCACTATTTCCAATATGGTTGACCTCCCAGACTCCAGACCTTTGGCTTCCTATCTACCACTGTCACCCCAAAACTCCATGGATCCTTTTCTAACCTCCTGTCCCTAAGATCTTCAATTTTTCCCCCTAGGCTCCAGTTATTGATCCTTAATCCTAGATCTTGGCAAAAATTACCTCCAACTGAACATTCTCAAGCATGAGAGCCCATTAGAGACAACCATCACTAGCATTCTTCTTACGTAGTGTTAGTCATCCTAGTGTTTTACAAAGCACATGATGGGTTGCAAAGTACAGAAATAGGAGGACTGGACTTAGTATCAGAAGACCTAGATTTGAATCCTGATTCTGACTCTTACTAACTGGGTGACCCAGGCAAGATGGTTAATCTCTTTGAGTCTGTTTCCTCATCTGTAAATTAGGTACAGTAATATATATAGTAATATATCAAACCGACTTGATTTTCATAATATTGTTGTGATGCTCAAATGAGATAGTGCATGAGAAAATGCTTTGCAAAATGTTAAATGTTAAATAAATTTTTATTTGTTTTATTTTATTTATTTTATTTGTTTATTTTATTTAATTTTTATTAAAAATTTGTAATAATTTTTATTATTACAAATCTAGTGCAAACTTTAAGGAAATATTTTAACCTCAAAGCCATTAGTACAATTAATAAGCCTTGATCAAAAGCTAAAAGACTATAAAAAGGGAATCAAAATAAGACTCCAGTTCCACTGAGTTCATGCTTCTCAGATGAAGATTGGGCAGGGGGCCTTAAAGAAATCATTACAGTCCCTTTTGCTATTTCTTAGGCAGCTTCCATCTCTTTATCTTAGCTGATAGAGAGAAAGTCCTCTCAGCATCACTATATCACCCAGACTCCATAATTTTAGAGGTTTGTTTGTAAAGGAGAGACTTTTCTGAAATATTTGCCTAAAAATTAACCACTGTCTTACAAATGTAGCTTAATTTTTCTCCTTTAAAAAAATAATGATGATTGCAACTGGGAAATAAGATATACAGGCCCTGGGGTATAGAAATCCATCTTGCCCTACTAGAAAGTTAGAGGGGGGGAATGAGGGAAGATATAAGAGAGAGAAGATTGGAGGAAAGGGTATTCAGTATGCTTTCTGTCTTGGAATGGGGCGATAGGGGAAAGATAGGGAAAAATTTGAAACTCAAAATCTTGTGGAAATGAATGTTGAGAACTAAAAATAAAATTTAAAAAAAGTAGTGATGGGGAGAGGGGGAAGGAACTTAAATTTCCATAACAAAATTTTTCTCCTACAACAGCTATTAGGTTATTCCCCTTTTCCATGACATAGAAGAGGATGAACATTTTGTCAGAGTTGAGAGAATTCCAGTTCTCTTGGTTCTATCATTTACTACCATGGAACTCTGAGGAAGCCACATAAACTCTCTAGGCTTCAACTTTCTGTTCTATCAGTGAAGGTGCTGGCTTGTATAATACCTAAGGTTCTTTCTAATTTCAAAATTCTATAATTATAAGAAGTTCTGATCTAGTAATCTAATAATAATACTAATAATATAATCTAATAAATAAACTCATTAAGGTCAGGGATGGTAGAAGAGTTTGTAGTCACATGAAACTAAATGTTTAGGGGGCAGGCAAATCTCAACTTCAGTCTTTAAGAATAGCATAGTTTTAAAGCTATAAATCTGCCTTCTCCCAAGAAAAAGGAAAGGGAGAACCTAATAAAAAAACAGCTAGAAAATTTACTTTCACAGGACCATTCTGATCATAGCTAACTGACTCTCATGTGCCTCCTTTCTCCCCCCATGAAGTTAGAGTTAAAAGAATTCCATGTTCTATAAAGTCCATTGTTCTGGTGGTCTTATGTGAAGACCCTTCTTTGCAAAGAGCCTCAATCTAAAGCCTTTTTAAAATTAAAATATTAAGGCCTGATTGATAAAACATTTTGGGTCCACTTGATGATATTTTATCCTTCTATCTCAGCCCTTTCTTTGCCTTTAAAAAAAAATCAAACAATTTCTGAATTGTAAGGTATATGGTGACTTTGTCCGCATTTTCTAGAAAATCCTGAAGCTTTATACTTATATGGTAAAAGTTATAAGGGAGGAGCGGCTAGGTGGCGCAGTGAGTAGAGCGTCAGCCCTGGAGTCAGAAGGGCCTGAGTTCAGATCCGGCCTCAGACACTTAATTCACACGCAAACAAAAAAACCTAGCCGTGTGACCTTGGGCAAGTTACTTAACCCCAATTGCCCTCCAAAAAGCAAAAAAAATAAAAAAGTTATAAGGGAGTCATATTGTAAAAGGGACAAAGATGTAGAGAAAACTTTTGTTAAGTCAAGTGGTACAAGGTTTATAATACCAGGATGTCATCATAAGGCTGTTCTTTACGGCAGCTTCAAGGATATGGGATTTCACTGGGGTGGATATACTTCTTAGTGATGGATTATCATGCTTTTCAGAAGATGAAAATACTCATTGATCAACCTTCTGGTGACAAGTCCCTGAACACTGTGTGGCTGGTTCCTAGATCACATTTGCCCCTTGTTTGATCTGTTCTTGAAGCCTTTCCAGTTTGGTAGGATATAGCAGACTTTATATTCTGCCAGCATACCCTTGTAGAACTCAGGGATAAGCATACTAGAGTAGGTCTTGAGTATACTGGAATTTTAATCAGCATCCTTGGTATTTTATGATACTCAGGTTCTAGGGCAATAAAATAAAATACATGGACCAGCTTGATACATGGACAGATTTTTGAGTTTTAGGGCTGAAAAAAAATCCCACAAGAGGGAGCCCTTGTTCTTTCTGGTGGTTAGGGAATTTGGCATCAGAAACATGAGATAATATGAAAGCCCTTTGGAAAAAAGTACCATATGAAGGTAAGGAAGAGTTATAACTACTGGGCCTTGTACTCCTTAAATAAACACTTCCTCTTCCCTTTTGGAAATCATTCTCTTACTATCTTGTACCCAATCTGTCAGTAAAGAACCTGCCTAGCCAGGCAGCTTTGTATGCATATCAGAAAGCTATAATAAGGTTTTTCTCCTCCTTCATGGCTTTGCTGTTATACAAGATATTTCTTTAACATTTTTTTAATGGTAGAAAGCCAAAGGGGGCAGACTGATAATTTCCTACCTTTATTCTAAGTTTCACATCAACCATCCCTGCAGCAACACTTTTTGCTTTGGGTTCCTAACTTGCCTGCCACAAATCTGCCATCTTCAATCCCTCTTCTCTGCTGCACAAATTATAACAGAAACCTCAAATATTCCTTCCCTCATACTTCTGTTCTCTCTTCTTTGATAATGGTGGGAAGGCAAAAGTAAAAATGAACGGATAAACTAATTGAAAAGGAATTTATAGAGAAACTAGTATGTGCTAGGTGTTGTAGTTACAAACTACAACACCTAGCACATACTGCCTTTTTTTAACCCAATCTGTCATTTTCAGTTATTTTTCTTTCCTATTCCATTTTACCCTACTATTTCAGCATGAAAGCAGATTTCCCCATCTGTCATTTGTAGCAAGGAAGAGGACAAAGAGATATAGGCTGGGGGAAACCCTCCCTCAATTTCAACACCCTTGATTTCATTGGTATGCGTAAGTCCCTCCACTGACACAGACAGGCAAAAATCTCTACACAGACAGGCAAAAAATCTCTATTCCTTAATACTTACCTTAGTGAGTTATTAGAGTAAAAAAAGTTTTACTAGCCTGAAACCAAACTTTGGGCAATGAGCCCTTGTGAACTTAGCATGACTAGCCAATCACTTAATCAATCAAAAAGCTTTTGAGTTCCTACTATGTGCCAGACATTCTGCTAGATATTGGTGATAGGGACTGGGACCACCCTGTGACTGGACAGGTGCTGGAAAAAGGGACTGTCCTAGAATTGTCCTGTGACAGAGACTAAATTGGACCTGTGATGTCACTCATTTAGGGAAGCTCTGGGAGAGGAAACTCCTTCCCCCAACACAGATCAGCACTTTCTTTGCAATCTATAGCCACAGAGCAGCACTGAGAAGTTAGGTAACTTGTCTATAGCCACAGGGCCAACATGTGTCAAAGATGGGGACTTGAATCCAAGTGATCCTGGCTTTGGGGCCAAGTTTCTAATTACTGTGAAACAGCCTCTGCCCTCAAGGAATTTATATTCTAACCCATCCACCAGGTAAAGGGTTAACTTTAGACAAGTAACATACCTGTAGACAGGTAGACAACATGCATATAAACAAATATATGCACACACACAATATGCACATTATATATGCGTATATATACACATGTGTATATGTGCACACATACATATAAGATTATATAAACTTGCATATTAATTATACTTATATACAATATAAATATGAGGTAATTTCTTTAGGATGTGGGGTTGGCAATAGCAGATGGAGGAATTAGGAAAGGCTTATACATAAAATCATACTTGAGCTGTATTTTGAAGGAGAGAAGAGATGCTAACAGGTATAGATGACAAGAGAGAATGTTCCAAGAATGGGGGATAACCACTGCAGAGGCATGGAGATGGGAGATAGTGTTTTGTACAAGGAACAGAAGGAGTTGGTTAAACTATAGGGAGCAGGGAGGAGAGTAACATATATATATATATATATATACACACACACACACACACACACACACAATTGGGAAGGTGGATTATAAAAGGCTTTAAAAGACAAGTCAAGGAGCTTGTATTTTGTTCTAGAGGCAAGAGGAGGCCTCTGGAGTTTATTAGATAGGGGAACAACATGATCAGATCTGTACTTGAAGAAAATAATTTTGGATGTTATTTGGAGGCTAGATTAAAGTGGAGAGAAATTTAAGGCAGGGATACCAATTAGGAAGCTACTATCCAGGAGAGATGCCCTCACAAGTCAGACCCACAGATGATTATTGGTTCCACACTCAAAACATTTTCAACTTGATAGGACCTGTTCATATTTGATAGGTACAGCCTTCAAAAACCTTAGGATTGACCCTTCCACTCCATGATGAGGCCTGAAAGTAGGCAAGACTCTTACGAAAGAAAGAGTGGTGATGGTGGGAAAAGAGACACATCTAGGAATGTTCATCAACCCCAAATTAATGCTACCTTGTAGCTGTAGTGTGAAGAATAGTTAACCCATTTCCTGACATCAGTCTTGTCTTCCACAGAGATGGATCTGACAGCAGCTTTGGAGGCAGAGGTGGTTGGCATGTTGAACTCAACATTTACATGGTGGGCAAATCTGGAAGGCACTTCCCGGTCAGAACCAAGTTCAAGGTGGCAGAAGAAGCAGTGAGGGTGGCCAGAAGCTAAAGAAAGAAAAGCAGAGGTAAGAGATCCAACATTGAATTAATAACAAAACTGAACTCAGCATTTTTAGTTTATGAAACATTTTCTTTTTAACAACCCTTTAAGTAGAGAGTACAGGCATGACTCCCATTTTACAGATAAGAAACTGAGCTCTAAGGAAGTGATGTGACTTCCCCAAGATCACACAGTTAACCAGTGACAGTGTCAGGACTCAAACCCGAGTCTTCTGATTCCAAATCTAGTATTTTTTTTTCCAGGGTACCTGTCTGTATCCTTGATGAACAACTCTGAATAGCCAATTTAACACTAGGAGCAGCTTGAGACTGCCTGTAGACTTTGTAGCTGCACATATTTCAAGAGAAGTCCTCGACACTAAATAGAGAGGTTGTCTCAGCTGAGAGTCATGCTCTATGTACGTCCTACACCATTTGATGTAACATTATCTGATTACAGTAACTTGGTTTCCTAGGAATAAAGCCCTGGGCTGAAGAAAGAGGTCATTCCACATGCTTGTGTCATGATGGACAGTGGAACATAGCACAATACTCAGGAATAAGAGCTGTAAGATTAGGAGAAAGGAATAAAAGTGGTCAGCAGCTAAAAGTGAATTAATAAAGCATCAGTAGCAGCTCTTTGGAGTAAAAGGGTGAGTTTCCTTCTCTGGATGACTTTGGAAGGCAGTATGGGATAGAAGATCACTAGCTCTGGAGTGAGAGGGCCTGGGTTTGAATCCTAAAATCCTTGGATTCTTCTTTTTTTTTTTTTTTGGAGGGGGAAGGTCGGGCAGTTGGGGTTAAGTGACTTGTCCAAGGTCACATGGCTACTTTTTTGTGTTAAGTGTCTGAGTCCGGATTTGAACTCAGGTCCTCCTGACTCCAGGGCTGGTGCTCTATTCACTGTGCCACCTAGCCTCCCCAATCCTTGGCTATGTACTTCCTGTGTGAGCTCAAGAAAATGACACCCTGGGGTGGCTAGGTGGCTCAAATACTTAACACTTACTAGCTGTGTGACCTTGGGCAAGTCACTTAACCCCAATTACCCTGCACTCCCCCCTCCAAAAAGCAAAAAAAAAATTTTTTAAATGACAACCTTTTCTGAGCTTCAGTTTTCTTATCCATAAAATAAAGGGGCTTGGATTAGATAACCTCTGAGGTCCTTTCTAGCTGTAAATCTATGATCACATGATCCTAAATTATATATTCACAGAGCACATAAAGATATTTCTACCTACATATGGAGGCATCAGAATACAGTATAAAGAGAACTTTACTGGGTGTCAGATACCTGAGATCTAATTCCAGCTCTATGGTGGTACCTTGTTGGGGTGAATTACTTAACCTCTCTGGGCTTCTGCTTCATTATGTATAAAATGAAGCATCCGGAATAAGTGATCCCTAAAGTCTTACAGCTCTACCATCCGATAAGTCCAGTCTAATTCTAATCTCTTTAGATGGCAAGCTCTTAAAGGCAGGAATTGTCTTATGCCCTTGAACCCACAGAGTCTTCTCCAGATCAGATGCTCAATATATGTTTGCTAATGATGATAATGAAAGGAGGCACAGTTTTAAAGTCTTAAAATATTTTTGAGCTTAAATATCAGGGTGTGTACTTTATTGATGACACTTGTGTGTCTCGCTTGTAAAGTAAGATCCCTCTGAGTCAAGGGATTTGTTCCTCTCCTGCTTTCCATACAAAAGGCCTGGGGAACACAGGGTTCTGCCTGGAGCAAATAACACCGTCTCTCCCTTGTACACAGATTTCTTGAAATTCAAGCCAAAAGGAGAGACAGAGTGAGTTTAGTTTCTTTGAGGTATAGTCTGATTTTCATTAAGACCTCCTCCAAGATTTCTTTCAGGTCCTGGGCATTTGGGCCAGAGCTTAATTTTATGGGTATAACCCCAATATGGGTCTAAAAGGAAAACAAAAAAATTCTTAGAGAATTAAGTCTCTTTCATAACCCCCCAATATGAATGCCACTCCAGTCCCAACTCCAAATCTGATTATCTCACAAAGTATACAGGACACAGAAGGTACTGTGGAAGAGCTAACTAAAGGTTGTAAGGGGCTCACACAATAATTACTACCTATAGATAAACAAGACTTTTAAACTGGCTTCAACTCCAATACTTCGAAGATTCCCTATATCTGGGTAGTCCTTTCTATAAAACAGATCACAAACCCCCATATATTAGCAGATGGTTTTATAGATTACTATGGCCAAAAAAAGATCATCATCTAGTGGTCAACAGACTGGGGATGAGCCTCTTGGAGAATGACTAGGCTACTCCTCAACCAGATGTGCAATCTGTTTCTTGTCTTGGATCGCATTTGCCAAAGCTTGCACTTGAGTTGCTGGTGGCCTCAATTTCAAGAATCCAATGGTATGTGGTAGAGACTGAGACTGGATGGGAGCTGTGATTTCATTGATATAAGGGATTTCATAGGTGAGGAAATTCCCTCCACCAATGAAAATCAACACCTTCTTTATAAGTCATTACAGTAGCCTGGGATCTCTGGGAGGTTAGATGACTTGCCCACGATCATATATGGCAAGTATGTACCAAAAAAAGACCTGAACCAGGTATACCTGACTTGGAGGCCAGCTCACATGTCACTATGCTTGGATACTTCCCCAGGCACCAGGGAAACAATGACAAAAGAAAATCATTCCTGTCCTCAAGGAATTTACATACTATTTGGCGAGACTATACACACAAAATTAAGTACAAAATAAATATAAGGTAATTGGGGAGGGGTGAGTAATAACAGATGGAGGAATCAGGAAAGGCTTCATGTAGAAAATAATACTTGAGATGAATTTTGAAGGAAATGAGAGTCTAAGAAGTAGAATTAACAAAAGAAGCCCCAGAACAGGATTTTAGGAAAGAACTCAGGTAGAAGAGACCTCAATCCAACTCACCTAGGCCCAGAGACATTAAGTGATTTGTCCAAGGTCGCACAGTTTGAAAGAGACATAATAAAGATTCCAACCCGGGGTCTTTTGGCTGTCTGTCCAATGCTTCTTTCTCTGTGTTGTGATTTCTTTTATGTACATGGTAAAACTTTGGGGGTGGAGATGGGGGAGGGAGACAGACACTGAAGGTTTAAGTGTTAGTTTTCTTCAATGACCTATCATGCTTAGAAATGGCTAGTTGAAGGTTATTACTGCCAGGATCTAGGAATAAGGATTAATAACCTAGAGAGCAGAAATGAGGTAAAGGTCTGAAACAGGAAGTCTGAGCTTGGTGCAAAGAATCAGTAGTTAGCAGTAGTGAGGAGCAAGTTAAAGGTTGGGATCCAAGAGGTCAACCATACTGCTTCCAAACGGGGCTTTGACTTAATATGAAAGAAAACTGTTCTGTTCACTGCCCTCCCCATCTGTCTGCCCAGGGGTATGAGTTCATTTGTCTGGGAGAGAGAAATTTGGAACTGCCCATCCTCACATTCCCAAAGCAAACAATTCTAGTTATCTATTGGTCTGAGCAGGGTTTTTTAATCTCAGAAATGGAGAACATACACACCCGCTCTCCAAGGAAAATGTTATTTGGTGAAGTATTTGTTTTGCTCCATTTCACATATTTAAAATATCTCAAAACTGTTTATAATGAGTAATACTTGGAGAAATTACTTGGAAAACTTTGATTCAGTCTTTAGGAAACTGAAGAAGTGTAAGTATAGTACTGTAAGCTTCAATATTCAGAAAATGAATTCACTAGAATGTAGCTATTAGATGTTGCACTGAAGTTAGATTACTGCCAAGTATGTATAAAGTACGGAAATCTATTTATGATTCCCTAGCAACTGAAAGAATAATTTTCTATAAGCACTTCTATTGCATACTTTCAGATAGACTGAAAAATGTGACTCTTCTAAGTTCATGACACCAGGGTGTAAACCTTTATAAATAAACAATTGATCATTCTACATTTTTCCCCCAAAACACATCCTGTTCTACAGTGTGGTACACTGGTGGTAAAATTAATATAATCTAACCTTTTTTCCTATATGTTGAGCACAAATTGTTACTTGTGCTACATACATAGGTAAGTAGCTATTAAGGCTGGCATGGTATCAAAAAATGGCTAAGAGCTGGAGAAATACATTCTTTTCAATCCTAGTAACTGAATGGATTACTAACAGCATGGGTTAGTGGAGCGGCTTTTGAAGAATTATTATAAATGATCTCTTCTCATTAAATGACTCGGGATAATAAATATACAAACGTACCTTTTAAAGACTGAATAAGTAGCATCTTGCATGCTATTTTTCAAATATATGTAGATGCTACCATGATAAACAAAACAAAATCATTTATAAACAGTACAGCACTCATAATAGCTCATTATCATTATCTACAATCTCATTCAATGGGTAGTAATAGTACCATTGTGATGAAGAGGTATGATATATTTTCTGAGATTAAAAAAGAATCTTCATACTTGAAAAGGTTGAGAACCATTTGTATAATGGGAAGAATTATCCCCTAGGAAGGAGGATCCCTGGCTCTGCTACCAGTAAGCTATCTGACCAACATGTGGCAAATTCCTCACATCTTTAGTCCTCAGTTTTTCATTGTAAAACAGGTATTATGATAATAATAAAATTGTACGTTTTGTGCTTTGAGTTTTTCAAAGTACTTTCTGAATGACAACTTTGTGAGTCCATTAATTAGCATTTTTAAGTACAGGCTAAGTGAAAGTATTACTATCCCTTTTTCATACATGAGGAAACTAACATGCAGAGAGGTTATTTAACTTCTTTGAGGTCACAGCTAGCCGTGGGAAACAAATGAAATAGTGTTGGTGACAATGCTTTAAAACCACAAAGTGTTATTTATCCAAATCCAGTCTACCTTTTTATTTCATTTTTTTCAATGATATGTTTTATTTTGAAACAACAGATACTCCCCAAACACCCAAACCCTCCAATGCTTACAAAGTGTATTTCCCAAAACATGAAGCAAAACTGTCTAACACCATGACTGTGACAGGCAGCACATGCCATATATTTAGTTTAATAATTGTTATTAGGGCATCTGGGTGGCATAGTGGATAGAGTGCTGGCCAGGCCTGGAGTCAGGAAGACACCTTCCTAAATTCAAATCCACCCTTACACACTTACTAGCTGTGTGACCCTGGGCAAGTCACTTCATTCTATTTGCTTCAGTTTCCTCATCTGTAAAATGAACTGGAGAAGGAAATGGCAAATCACCCCAGTATCTTTGCCAAGAAAACCCCAAATGGAGTCATGAAGAGTGAGACATGACTGAAACAACAACAAAAAAATTAGAAAGGAAGGCTGTATGTTTTCTTCAGCTTTCATAGTATGGTACAAACACTACACATACTAATTGACATACCTTTTCCTAACAACAGAAACATAGTGAATTTATTCTCAATTTTTATTTGGTATGATAGAAACTTGAATTCTAGTTCCTATTCAAGGAAGAAATTTTAAAAACCCCATTTGTTAAGGTACTGTGGTCAAGGGTAATATTCTTGTTTGCTCAGAATTGGGAATGAAGCAGAAGCTCTTAATCTAGAGTCCATGACCTTGTTTTTTTTTTTTTTTAATATTTTGATAACTTTAATTGGCTTCCTTTGTAATCCTATGCATTTAAAAACATTCTGAGAAGGGGTACACAGGCTTTATCACATTAGTCCATGACACAAAAGGAATAAGATCCTTCCAAAGGTTCTTTGGGGACTACGATGGGAAAAAAGTTTTAAAAAGTAATAGATTTAGAAAGACAGTAAAAATGAGGTGGGTGTTAGCAATAGTTTGGAACCTTGAGGTCTCTTGTTGCATGATTATTACAACCTTAAAAGGTCCCTGTGAAGTTAGATGAAGCTTAACTGAGGCAGAAATGGAAGAAACATTGCCATTAGTTTATACCAGAGGCTACCTGGATATGGGGAATTTGGGAAAGAGATAAAAGTCCTACACAGAGGCATAATTAAATTATGTGGACATATGTTCTTCCCTCCCCTCCCCCAACCCTCTCCTCTCTCCCCTTACAATTATTTCATCCTTCAAAACACAAAGGAAGCAACAACTGGATCTTTTAATCTGAACCTAATCCTGACCAAAAAGGTATAGTCAGAAATATCTGCTGATTGCTTAATTATGAATGATAGAGACCCTTATCCGTTTTTGCAGTTTGGAAAAGAAAAAAAAAAGAAAGCTGAACATAGTTTGACATGCACCTTAGGTTTCTGGAGAGCAGAATTCAAGAGGGTACAGGGAAGGGATAAATAGGATCCTATGGATTAAATTCTTGAGAGAAAATAATCCAAGAGAGATATGAAGCTCTCCAGAATGAAATTCTGAGGTCACAAAGAGAAATAATTCCAATGAGGAAGAAAAGGGAAAAAGAGGCATAGGGAACTCACTGGCTAAACAAGATTTTAATGAGATGTGTACAAAAAATGGAAGCCAATGCAGGCAATGAAAGATAAAGATCAAAAATGTGGCACAGTCCTCTAAGAATAGTGTCAGAAGCACTCAAGCTCAGAATGAGATGAGTTTGGTTTGGGATGTTTCTCTGATACTTTGATAGATTTGTGACCTAACTATCATATTGGTACTACCACTAGTTGTATAGACTGCATCTCATTCTGTCTTCCAATTAATCCTTTTCCAAGGACAATCCAACTTAATAGCCAGTTCAACTCTGGGCCTAGCTCCTTATCTATTTGCAGTGTTTGTCCAATAATGCACACTAATAAGCCAGTCACAGAAGCTGCCTGTTCAACCACAGATATGCACAATAAATATTATTTTTTCATTTGGTTTGTCCTATGTAAATGCTTAGGTGGAAACTGAGTTATTATGGACAATGCTTGGAATTCAGTAGGCAAACTTACATGCTTTATGATTGATCTCATCTAGGAGGTACTTTTATGTAGCAGAACTTTGATACACCATATTATCTACTAAGAGGACCATCTGAAGAATCTTACCAACTATAGGGACTATCTCCTCCATTGCCTCAGCACTGGACATTCTTCATGACAGTGACCAACACCTCTGACAGCCTAAGTTCCCTGTTTGGCACTTCACTTGATATTTATAATCAGAGTGTTGTTGAACAAAGTTATCTCTATTCCAGCTTTCAAGGGATATTCTATGATTTTTACATATGCACGCCCTTAATACTGTGTTATACTCTACGAAACCATCCGTATTTTTTGTTAATGAAATAATAAACTGTGGGATTATCCATCCTCTGTTCTTTTCAGTCAATTTTATGAACATAATGATGCAGTCTGCTGTAGAATGTCAGTTGCCTGTTCCCTTCACTAACTTTTATAATGTTGGATGATAAGGCCTCTGAGTTCATTTCCAAATCTGGAATTTTTTGATACAATAATTCTCTGTAGGTCATTATTACCTAACTGACAGAGTGGAGAAGATATACCAGAGCTAGCCAAGTGGCATAGCATTAGAGTGCTGGACATGGAATCAGAAAGGCCTCAGTTCAAATCCAACTTCAGAGATTTACTGTGTAACCCTGGGGAATTCACTTAATCTCTCCCTGCCTCAGTTTCTTTAACTGTAAACGGATATCATAATATCATCTACTCCCCATGGTTGTTGTGAGACAGACAATACATGGGACAAAATGTGTTAATATTTATAAAGTGCTTTTTAAACTTTAAAGTGCTATATAAATGTTAGCTATTATTATAAATCAGAAGATTATCAATAACTATGGCCATGGTAAAATGCTTCTTAATTGACAGATTAGCTTCTTACAAAGAAGTACCAAATTGAATATAAACCAGGAAGGTAACTGATTTTTAAGAGACTCCAAGGCCTGAAATTATTGCCTGTCAGCTTCTTTCCCAGGCTCATTCACTGTAAGGTACCTTGCTAATGTCTATATGGCATCTCATTAAGCACCACTAGGATTTGGAATGGGGAGAACAGACATTTCAAGCAGGTCATTGCTCTCCTTCCTTGTCTCACTTCAACACCCTCTGATCCCTTTTTTAGACTATCTGGGTCTGAATAGACAATTTTATCATCTATGTCCTATTTTTGCACTATCTGATGGAGTTAAAGTCCCTTAATTGCGTTTTCTGAATATCATCTCTTTCTCCCAATTCTCCAGTCAGCTTAGTGTAGTGGACAATCAGAAGGTCTGGGTTCAAGGTTTGGTTCTGTCAGTTAGTAACTGTGAGCTCCTTGTTTTACACAGTAAAATAGTGTTATTTGTAACTACCTACCTCACAGGGTTGTTAGCAATAACCAAATTGATACTGCATCATGCTGTAGTGGTCAGCTACGTGGCATAGTGGTCAGTGTTAGACTTGGAGTCTAACTAGGAGTAGACCTAGAGTCTTACTTGGAGTTAGATCTGAGCTCAAATCCCACCTCAGACTCTGGGAAGGTCATTTAACCTTTTCTCTAGCCTCAGTTTCCTCATCTGTAAAATGGGGGTTTATAACAGCCCCTACCACACAGGGCTATTACAGGGACTGGAAGAGATAAAGTATGTAAACTTGCTTTGTAAACTTTAAAGTGCCACATAAATGCCAGATATGGCTACTATGTGCCAAGTATATTATAAAAGGTATTGGGGATACAAATACAAAAGTGGGAGTACCTACCCTAAAGAAGCCTACATGTCAATATAATACATGTAGGGGAGTAGCCAGAGAAGGGAATTTTGTTTAATAAGGACAGTAAGTAGGGCCAAAGAGCAGTCAGCTGTCATACCCTTTTCAAAACCAATATTAGCAATGACTTGATCACTGTGCCCAAAACAAGAGCAAGAGGTATAAAGTGGGGAGGTAGCAGCTGTCAAGGCAGTATACATCCAGCAGCAGGCAGGGCATTTGGCAAGATAGGTCCTGGTCAGGAGAGTCCATGAATTTAGGAGCTGCCCTTTCTACGGTGTGGTTTTACAATGGAAAGAGGACTCTCACAGTTCAAGAGACCTGGACTTGAACCCATACAGCCACTCACTAGCTATGTGACCTCCAATTGGCCACGTGATCTCTCTGGGTCTCGACTTCTTTATAAAATGATGGTTGTCTCTACTTGATGATCTCTAAAGTCCTTTCCAATTCTAATATTCTTTGTGAACTCAACTAAAAAACAGAGACACAGGCTAAATGTAACCAAACAATGACACAAATCATTCCCAAATACAGAAAGGAAGGCTGGTCATAAACTGATCCTTTTCAGTCACATTTAGTACACAGATTCTAAATCAGCACTGGCAAATAATTAAAAGATTGTCCCCTGTCAGATGCTTCAGTTGGAATTTTCTTGGAACCTAGAAGTTCCTAGTACCTGAAATCTGCTAGCTTCTATCAACAGGACTGACATTTTAGAGAATCATATAAAAACAAGTCTTTTCCTAAAATGCCTTAGTAAGGCACTCAATTAATTTAAGAGGAATATTTTAAAGTTTAAAGAAAGTAGTTGGAACAGTGAGGGGGCAGGCTAAGGTGGGGAAGTCAGGTCAACAAGCATTATTTATTAAGAACATATAGTGTTCCAGGTACATGCTAGGGATATAAGGGAAGACAAAACAAGCAAGCAACAAAACCAGAATTTAAAGGAACAAGGAAATTTGAAATAGTGATACCAGCCCTGTTGACAACTTTCAAGATGTCCAATAATTAGAGAAAGATCATCTACCTACCTGAGTTTTTGTCAGGGAGTCGATTTATCCTCCATACAATGGAGTTGAAAGCATGCTCATACTTGGCAGTACCCAAAGTTACTCTCATAACCGGCTCAGAACCAGATATACTGGTTGATCCAAAACTGGCCCCCTTGTTCACTTTGGCTTTTAAAGATTTCTCCCCTAAAACACTTTCCCTGCGGAAATTTTTCACCCATTCGTTAGGCACCGGATACCGGATCATCACATTCTCACAGGGAACCTGGGTAAGAGGGTCACGATTAGAGGAGAAACCAGGTGACATCCTTAGCCAGCTCTGCAGCTGCACTTCTGCCCCATTGATGCTTGCCACAGTCCTGAGGGAGAAAGGCAAAGTCTTTTCTGCAAAAACTGTCCTAAACCGCATTAATTCAAAGCGGCAGGCATCTAAGGGGTTGAACAGGATGATTCTGGAGCTGTTGAACACCTCCTCATCTACGCACCCATGGAATCGGCAGTTATGGAGTTTTATCCACTTGGTGGTGGTGGTGGGCATAATATCCTGCCTGGAGACAATTTCATTCCCTTTCACAAGGACATCATTGAGGCCGAGGTGGCACTCTGCAAGTCCAGAGAGAAAACTTAGCACGTGAATATGTGTTAGGACTTGGTGGTGAAGAATCTGGTTGTCTCCTTTGCTCAAGACTCCAGAGAATTCATCTTTGACATCCACTGTAATCTCCTCCTCTAGATAATTCAAACCCACTGTGCTTAGGTCCATGGAGGACACTGGCAAACTCATAAGGTGGTCCTGGATAGCCCTGATGAAACTCAGGAAGTCTTCATAGCTGGTGGTTCCTAGCTTAATTACTTGCTCCCGTTCAGCCATATGAGCCACAGCTGGTTTAGGCTGGTACTTCTTCTTCTCTTTGTATGTGACACGATCTATTCGCATGCTGTGGATTCTCCCATTTTCATCATAGTTCTGGAGCTTAGGTTCAGAAATCTCATGGCAGATCTCCAGTTTGAACTCTCGGAATGGTTTCTCCAGGCCCTTCTCATAATACAACTGTAGGCAGCCACTATCTGTGAGCTTTACATAGATTGGTCCCCAGTGCCTGGAAGACATAATATTCTTCTTTTCAGGGATTCTTAGCATCATGGGCCAACCATCTCTGGGCCGGGATAGGGCTGAGCTCTTCAGCTCATCATCAAGCCCACTCCATGATGCTGGGTCATCATCAGGTAAAGAGGTGCTGCCAAGGTGATCAGGATCCCCAATCTGTAGTTGTTTGAGCTTCTCAACAGCATCAGAGTGTGTTCTTTTCTTGACTGAATCATCAAAGGTGATGGCATCTGACTCCTGATATACAACAATGAGGGAATCCCTCTGGCTTTTTCCTGTGGTATTGGAGATGGAATTATTGTGGGAACGCCTTTCCTGCTCCTCAAAGAAGGCACTGAAAGGGTTAATGGGAGAAGGCTGCACATCCCTCAGGGTCTCATTCAGGAAAGGGTTGGTTGCCCTCCAAGGTGGCGGCTCACTAATGGAGGGTGGCCGGTTTAAGGAAGAAATATCTAGTTTTTGAACTTTTGAGAAGTCTACTAAGTTACTCTTAGGACGTTCTCTCTTCTTAAAGGATCCAGTTAAGTTATAATTCACATCTTGGATAGGAAGTACTGGGTCTGGGTATGCTGGGTCTGGTTTTAAAGTAGAGGTGCTTTGTGGCAGAGGGCAGCTGATTTCATCATCATCAAAAGTCACCCAGCTGGGGAAACGAACTGAGGTCACTGGGGTGGCAGAATGCCCATTCATGGTTGGGCCACCAGTGTGCCAGCTGATGGTTTCCATCTCTACTTCTTCATCTTCCTGGAGAGAGGAAGAATTGTCTAAAGGAAAAAGGAAAAAAAATATGTAAAAATGACATAGACATTTAATAATTATTTTCATGACAGGGAAACTGAAGGATAGGAAATGAATTACTAGAATTTTATTTGGAATTTGCCAGATTTCATTGTTGCTCATTGCTCACCTGCATAGGTATGTGTCTAATCTTGACAGTGAAAATAGATTTGTAAAAAAATTTGTACTAGTTGTGTGACTCTGTCGGTAAGTATATGCATGAGAAGCCATCATATATCACAAATTTACCACTGCTTGCCTCACTTTCCTCATTTATAACATATAAAAATTATAAATTATTAAAAATATACAAATAGCACCTATATACAGGATTGGTGTTAAGGATAAAATGATATAGTAACATTTGCAAAGTTCTTAGTATAGTGCCTGGCACATAGGAAATATTTAATAAATACTTGTTCCCTTTCTCTCCTCTCCTATACTTAAGTAGTGCTGAGAATTGGGGTTAATTCATTCTGGGAGCCTTGACAATATTACTTAAAGCAACACTATATTGCTACTCACAAAAGACCATGCTGGTAGGAACGAAGTATCTCAGAATTTTACTCTCATATGTTCTTCTTTGTATTTTACAAAGTGCTTATGAAATAAGTATTTTATTTTCCTTAATACATTCAAGTTCAGAAAGTCAAGCTTCTGAACCCTGAAAATGATCTTTGCAAGTGGGTATAAAACTTATCTTATTAAAGAAACCAGTTTCTTGTTTAGTTATACTTGACCTGATTAGAGAGTCTCTGGCCCTCAATGCAACATTCCTCTCCTTATGCCTCCCACTCCCCATGGCTATTCTCTCTCCTCTCTTCTTTGTTTTCTGTTCTTTTCAAGGCTGACCTTGCTGGAGAGTGGAATGGAAACCATTTATGTGGCATGATTTAAAGTGGTACCAAAAGTTCCCTCAACCTAAGGGCATTTCACCCACCTCTTGTCTCCAAAACTCCAAAACCCCAATCTAAAATATCACTTTGGATCACAACAACTGAAGACACTTAGTAAAATGTAAATATTACCAGAGAGAGGGGTAACTTGTTAAACTGAGAGCACACCTTGGCACAAACTGTGAGATTAGTTAGTGCATCCTGAAGGGTCCTGAGGAAATGAGGCAATAGATGAAAGGAAAGAGGCTTTGGACTTAAAGACCACTAGATGGGAGACATTAAAAGACAGGAGACAAAAGCAGAACAGAATGAAAAAGAGCCCCCTCAAATCACAATTCTTCCTAGAGCCAGCACTGGTCCCATATGTCTTAGTAGTCTACTGAGTGCCTTGGTTTCTGCTGTGGTCATTCAAAACACTCTACTGGTGATGATTTAGGATTGAAGAGGAACAGAATATCAATAAGACTGCGAGATACCTGAGATGACTGTGGTGACTCAATAAGTATTTGGTGTTTGGTTTTTTAAAAATAATTTGCTATACCTTCATAGAGAAGGATACCTAGCCTCACAAATTTAATAGTATAATATATAATTGCCTTTGGACATGACTGCTGTTTTCACAATCATCTTGTGTTTGTTTTTTTCCATGGCTGGAAATGTAGTAGCCACACTTAGGTCAATTCCAATACGGACTGTCATAGACCTAGTTTATCGCTCCTTAAGAAGTCTTGTGACCTTCTCTGGGGACTAAGAATTAATGCAAATTACTCAATTAACTTCGGCCCTACTTCAGTTCAGCACTTCTGAGCTCCAAGAATCAGCCAGAGCCTTAGCCAATCCCCATGGTAGGGACAAGTATATGGCACCAAAACAGGCACACATTGGTTTATCAAGGTGTACGCACTTATTTTTGTGTCTAGGTAGCAATTGCCACCAACAGTAATCTTTGAGAGTAAAGACTGTACACATACAAGTATATAATTTATACATCTATCAATCTTAATATACACATAATAATGAAAAACATTTAATAATTGCGAAATCATGTAAGAATTACAAAGTATTGTAAAATTAAGAACCAGAATTCCTATGTGATATAATGTTATGATTCATCCCATTTTTCAGCTGGATATGTAGAAACCTTGGTTATTATTGTGCTTTCCAAAAGGTATACAAATAGGAAAAAGAGCCTGGGAATCAAAGAGGATTAATGGTTCCTAGCTTTCTGTTTCAAAGCCCTAAACAGAACTCCTGGGTTGACCATAGCAGCTTCCATGACAGATAACTTAACCACTATGATTAGGAACCTCAGAAACTATTATCAAATCAGTGAAAAGTATACAAATAAAAACGCATGTGGATTTCATGCCTTTTTTCACATCTTCTTTGTCTCTTAATCTCAGTTTTCAACCATCAGATCTCACATTACTTTATGGCCTTTGCTAAGTAAGTGGTCACACCCATTCTGCTAGGGATTTGTCCCACTCTGCTAAACTCAAGGCCACTCCTTTGTTTATAGATTTTCAAAAGCAAGATGAAATCTTCCTTGGAGGCTGGCTTACTGATGAAGCTATGGACAATTTCCCTAAAAGGATTACATATATGACATGACAAGTGCTTTATAAAAATCTCATTCATGAAAATCATGCTCCATCTTTTCCTATTACATACTTTCTGAACATTACAAAAAAAGTCCTCCATTCCAAACTGAAGGAAATTGTAAAACGATACTATATACTGTAAAACAAAATTTCTTTAAATGGCACCGAGTAATAGGCTCTACTGAAAAATTTTGCAATGTTCTACACTTTTAAATGTAGTTACATCCAGGTTCAGTGTGGTTAGTTTGGAATAATTTCAGTAAATGGGCCTGAGCCCCCATCTGATGCAGTAGTCTTTTGCTAGACCTTACCAAAGACACATAAATCCAATAGCAAAACATTTAACTGACACAAAACAATGTAAACAACAAGAGAAACAAGGAGAATATCTGTACACATACACAAAGGGCTGACAATCTCCCATTCCCTCCAGGAAAGTTATAATTTAATTCCTCTTCAATCCCTCTCCCTCTCTGGCATAGTACGAGAGAACAACCACTTCAGAACTCACAGTCCCAGTGGTAAATGCTTAGAGTGCTCTGCTTTCTGCCTTTGACAGTATCTTTCCCAGGATTCCAACGGGGTAGGCTGAAAGTTTCAAGTTCTCACTGTGTATCTGGAGTCATCATGGTCCATAAGTGACACTAGGATTTGGGGATGCCATGGTCCAGCATTCCATGGGATCTCTCCCACTCCTGTCTGCTTATGCTTCTTACTCTCTCCTATATGCAGCCGTGCTTTTTAAGCTTCCTGCCTTATCAAACAGGGTCCTTCCTGGTGACATCACCATGGTATGGGCTCACACAGAGACCTCTGGGAGATGTTCCCTTGGCCCCGAGCATTGTATGAAGTTAAGTCCTATGGACTGCCTTTACATGAAAAGTCTCCTGAAACTCAGTGGAGAAAATATGAAATAAAAAGCCTTGGTCTGTTTATTTTTGAGGCTTATGTTTATTTTTTTCTTTGACATATATAATCTCATGCCCTTTGGCAGTTTCACTCTTTCCTACAAGCTGAATGAAACTCAACTCCTATCTTTGTGAGGTCACAATCAGCCCAGAACAATCACTTGTGATATCCCTATCTAAATATCAGGATGTTCAGGTGTTAAGTAGTCAAAGTAGGCAAAACTTCTGAAGAAAAGAAAATCCATTCTCTTATGAATGAGTCTTGGGGAGACTTTTTAATGAAAAACTTCCACAAAACTATCTCTGTCATATTACAAGACTACCCTGCTATTTAATAACAGAAATTGGTTTTCAGTGTTTTTTTTAAAATAAGCCATTCCTGAAGGCAAGTATGAGGACTTCCAAAACCTTTAAGAAATTACTAATAGCCCCTAGGGATAAAATAAACAGTCCTGACACAGGCTACATGGATACAGCAGCAACTGTATCTTGTCAGTTTGTTAGAATCTCTTTATCAATCTATGCCTGGTAGAGGAAAATAGTAGAGGATGAGAATGAAAACAGTTTGGAAGATGGCCAAACCCTTCTCCCTCAGAGGAAATCAACCTAAAACATCTCTCTTCAGAACAAAGCCACAACTCCACCTTATTCTATTTACTAGTTTATTCTACAATCACAACATTTTAATTAATTTATAGCATAACATCAATAATAGTATAAAAATGAAAAAAATTTGGAAAGATTTAGGAACTCTGATCAACTAATGAACACTAATGATTCCAGCACTCATAAAGAACACTATCTACTATATGATACAGAGATACTAGAACAATATGCAAAATAGGAAATTTATTTTGGGGCATGATTAATATGTGTATATGTTTTACTTGACCCTGCTTATGCAATACAGGGGTTTTTTCTTTCTTTTTGGTGGGGGTAGGTGGGAGAAGGTGAGAGAAAAATATTAATACTTGATAACTGAAAAATATTTCTGAAGATTGCATGTTCCTTGAAAGTAGAGGCTACATTTCCTTTTGTTAGCAATGGGAATATACACATAGTAAACAATAAATATTTTTCTTCATTCATTCATGTATGCATTCTTTCAAAACTGGAACTTACTTATGAGACATGTGTATTGTTAATGTATTGTTAATGGAATGGGAAGATCTTTCTTGCCCTTAATAGGCCTATGTGACCTGCTTTGAGCCTGAGTCTCAAGGAAGCCTGTGGTGGGAGGAGCTTGCCAAATGGATGGAGCAGGAGCAGTAACAGGTGGAGCAGGAAATGGGAGAATGAGGTAGAGCAGAGACAGAGAGAGAGAGACAGACAGACAGAGACAGAACCGGAGAGACAGAGAGAGAGGTAGAGCAGCTAGTGAGGCCTATTAATGGGTGAGAATAAAAATTCCTTTTATGACACAACTATGGTGCTGACATCTAAATCAGAAAGAGCCAAATCAGAGAAAGAAAATTATAGACCAATTTCCCTAATAAATATTGATGCAAAAATTTTAAATAAAATTCTAGCAAAGAGATTACAACAATATATCACAAGGATCACACACAATGACCAGGTGGGATTTATACCAGTAAGGAAGTCCATTATTAGGAAAACTGTCAGCATAATTGACCCTATCAATAACAAAACCAACAGAAATAATATGATTATCTCAATAGATACAGAAAAGACTGACAAAATACAGTACTCATTCCTATTAAAAGCACTAGAGAGCATAGAAATAAATGGAGCTTACCTTACAATGATAAGTTCTATTTACCTAAACCTTCAGCAAGTGTTATCTGTAATGGGGATAAGCTAGAAGCCTTCCCAATACAATCAGGAGTGAAGCAAGGAGGCCCATTATCACCTCTTATTTCATACAGTACTAGAAACGTTAGTTATAGCAATAAGAGAAGAAAAAGAAATTAAAGGAATTAGAATAGGCAACGAAGAAAGAAAACTATCATTCTTTGCAGATGATATGATGTTTGTTATATTTAGAAAATCTTAGAGAATCAACTAAAAAACTAACTGAAATTATTAACAACTTTAGTAAAGTTGCAGGATGCAAACTAAACCCACATAAATGATTAGCATTTCCATACATTACCAACAAAGTCCAGCAGCAAAGATAGAAAGAGAAATTCCATTTAAAATAACTGCAGACAATATAAAATACTTGGTAGTTTGCCTGCCAAGACAAAATCCAGGACATGAACACAACTATAAAATACTTTTCATACCAATAAAGTCAGATCTAAACAATTAGAAAAATATTAATTGCTTATGGGTAGGCCAAGCCAATATAATAAAAATGACAATTTGACCTAAATCAATCTTTTTATTCAGTGCCATATTAATCAAACTATCAAAATTATTTTATAGACTTAGAAAAAATAATAAATTCATCTGGAAGAACAAAAGCTCAAGGAAATTAAGGGAATCAATGAAAAAAATGCAAAAGAAGGTGGTCTAACCATAGATATCAGATATCAGACTGTATTATAAAGCAGCAATTATCAAAACTGGTACTGGCTAAGAAACAGAATGGTGGATCAGTGGAATAGATTAGGTACAAATTACATTATAGTAAAAGACCACAGTAATCTAGCATATTATAAACCCAAAGATTCAAGTTTTTGAAACAAAAACTCATTATCTGACAAAAACTGCTAGGAAAACTGGGAAAACAGCATGGCATAAACTAGGTATAAATCAATATCTCACACCATATATCAAGATAAGGTCAAAATGGGCAATGATTTAGATATAAAGAGTGATATCATAAGCAAATTAAGAGAACATGGAATAGTTTGTCAGATTTATGGATAAGGGAAGAATTTAGGACCAAAGAAGATATAAAGAACATTACAAAAAGTACAAAAAATTTTTGATTATATAAAATCAATTTTTTTTTTTTGCACAGGCAAAACCAAAGCAACTGAAACTACAAGGAAAGCAGAAAACTGGGTGGGGGGGGGGGGGGTTTACCACAGGTATTTCTGATAAAGGTATCATTTCTCAAATATATAGAGAACTGAGTCAAATTTATAAAAATATAAGTTATTCCTCAATAGATAAATGGTCAAAGATATGAACAGACAGTTTTCAGACAAAGAAATCATAGTGATCTATAGTCATATAAAAAATTCTCTAAATCACTACTGATTAGAGAAATGCAAATTAAAATGACTCAGAGGTACTACTTCATACTACCAGATTGGCTAATGACAAAAAAGGAAAATACTGGATATTGGAGAGGATGTGGAAAAACTGGGATACTAATGCATTGTTGATGGAATTGTGAACTGATATAACCATTTTGGAGAGCAATTTGGAACTATGGCCAAAGAGCTATAAAGCTGTGCATACACTTTGATCCAACAATACCACTACTAGGCCTATATCCCAGAGACATATTTGTACAAAAATATTTATAGCAGCTCTATTTGTAGTGGCTAAGAAGTGGAAATTGAGAGGATGTCCATCAATTGGGGAATGTCTAGACAAGCTATGGTATGTGATTGTAATGGAATATTATTGTGCTATAAGAAATGACAAGCAGGATGATTTCAGAAAAACCTTGAAAGACTTACATGAATGGATGCATAGTGAAGGAAACAGAACCAGGAGAATGTTATACACAGTAACAGTAATACTGCATGATGATCAGCTGTGAATGACTTAGCTATTCTCATTAATACAATGATCCAAGATAATCCCAATGGACTAATGAAGTAGCATACTATTTGCCTCCAAAGAAAGAACTGATATTATCTGAACACAGACTGAAGCATGCTATTTTTTACTTTCTTTTTCTCATTCATTTGAATCTTCTTGTACAAAATGACCAATATGGAAATGTTTTACATAAGTGCACATAAATAACCTATACCTGATTGTTTACTGTCTAAAGGAGGGGGAAGAATAAAGAGGAGGGAGGGAGGCATAGAATTTGAAACTTAAAACTTTAAATAAAAATGTTTAAAAATTGAAAAAAAATTACATGCCTTACCTCAATATATATATATACATATATATATGTACACACATATACATATATGTGTGTGTGTGTGTGTGTGTGTGTGTGTGTGTATCAGATGCTCAATGATAATTTCTTGAATTGAATTCAGTCTGTCTGTAGGGCTACTGACATCCAGGTCAATTCTGTGGGCAGACCATTCAACTATATCAACACATCCCAAGTGAGGAGTCATGAGCAGCTGGTTCACAAAGGTGAACCAGAAATATGTCTGGGATTGTTCCCTTTTAACTACATGAATTTCTACACCAAGAATTCCTAATAATTACCATCCTCATCCCCAAATAATTCACATGTGTACTTCTTTTTCAGGTGACAGGGGCCTCTAAATTGACTTCCTTTACGGCTTTCCCTAGACACTTTCATGATGATGTGATCATGATTAGAATATAACAAAAAAAAAGGGAGTCTCTCTTGGGGATTGTGTGTTCTGAGGACATGCTGAATATTTCTAAAAGTAAAAGCAAGCCAAATATATGTGCATTTACTTATCAATACATACATACTCATGTTACTTGGGATGCTGGCAAATCAAGGATCTCAACAGTGCTCTGACTGTGGGCAGTGAACCATCTACATTTGTGAATCTATCAGATCTCTCAGAATGACCTCATCACATATAATCTAATTTATTTAGTATAATAAAAAACAGAGTAAGAGACTGTTTACTATTGATTAATTTACTCAGTTTTCCACATCTGCCATTGCAACTATTATACCCAGAATATTTATAAACCATTGCTGTTTGGATGGACACAATGCCTACTACTATGGCCTTCTACAGTACTTCTATAGACACAGGAAATGCTCGTTTAAATGTTACTTAAAGAGAGTGAGTGTTTCATATGAGATAGAGAATTGGCTTCAGAGTCAGAAAGACCTATATTCAAAGCCTGCCTCTAATTCATATATACTTAGTCGCTGAAGTGATTTTCCTAAAATTGGGTCTATGTTATACCCCACTACCCCACCTCTAGTCAGTAATCTTCAGTAGTTCCCTATCACCTCAATGATCAAATACTAGATCCTATCTGGCATTCAAAGCTCTTCATAACTTAGCCTTGAGGCAAGCAGGTGTCACAAAGAATAACGCACTGGGCCTTGTATCAGGAAGTCCTGAGTTCAAATCTGACCTGAGATATTTACTGGCTATATGACAGCAATCCTGGGCATATCACCTAATCACTATTTGCTTCCATTATATCATTTTTGGAAGAGGGGAGGGGAGAGAAGGAGGGAGAAAAATTTGTAATTCAAAATACTGTAAAAATGAATGCTAAGGGGAGGCTAGGTGGCGCAGTGAGTAGAGCACTGGCCCTGGAGTCAGGAGGACCTGGGTTCGGATTTGGCCTCAGACACTTCACACACACACACACACACACACACACACACACACACACACTGTGTGACCTTGGACAAGTCACTTAACCCCAATTGCCCTACCCTCCCCCCTCCAAAAAGCAAGAAAAAAATAAATGCTAAAAATTGTCTCGACGTAATTGGGAAGAAAAAATATTATTAAAATGAATGTTAAAATTGTCTTTACATATAATTGGAATTTTGGGGGGCAGTTAGGTGGTACAGTGAATAGAGCACCGGACCTGGAGTCAGGAGGGCCTGAGTTCAAATCCAGTTTCAGATACTTGACACTTAACTAGCTATGTGACCTTGG
Organism: Gymnobelideus leadbeateri; assembly: GCA_011680675.1. NCBI lineage: Eukaryota > Metazoa > Chordata > Mammalia > Diprotodontia > Petauridae > Gymnobelideus > Gymnobelideus leadbeateri. The sequence continues at coordinate 111,030 of WOXC01001280.1, read as the reverse complement.
GCAAGTCACAACCCCAATTGCTTTGCCTTACCACCCAAATTTTTTTTTAAAAAAAGGAAGAAAATCACCTTGCCACCTTCCTAGCCACCCTTCACCCCTTAGAACATTCTTAGAGGAATGGTCCTCACAGTCATATCTGAGTTTCAGTGCAGTAGAAACTTTCTTCCTTAAGTCTCAGTCTACTCCAATACAAACTGATTTCAATGGAGTCTTGACTCCCCACCCCCAAATCTCGATCCTCACTCACTACTTCCCTACAGTTTAAAAGATGGATAGAAATTCAACAGGTAAAGGATTGTGTGAATGATATTCAAAGCATAAGGATAGTTGGAGGACAGAGAATAAACCAGTATGGCTGTCATATATGGATTGTATTAATTGGGGAGATTGTATTAATATGGGAGAAAGCTAAAAGGAAAGTAGATTGTTTTAGACCTTTTATTTGGGAGGCAATAGGGAGTCATTGATGATTTCTTCTGAGCAGTGACATTACTAGGTCTAAAAAGTACTAAGGGAAAAACACAAAAGTCAGTGAAACATCTTAGAATATGGAATTCAATAGAGACAAGTCAAACCCAAACCTACAGGTAAAAAAGTGTTCCATGTACCAAAGGTTTAAGTATCAAATTTACCAAGGTTGTGACCTTTCTAAGAACTTTCCCAGAGACAAAATAATGAATTAAGAAAAAAAATCAGACAGAAATAAATTTTTTGAGAAAGATGAATGAATTAACCCAGATAACAGGAAAAAAGGAAGGGAAATGATCCTCTGACACTCTCTCATCCATCTAAGGCTGACAAGATGCTAATGAATAACTGCTCTGTGCAGCAGAAGCCAAGAGCAGAGGTTGAACACTCTGCCTCAGAAGAGGTCAACCAGGGCTTTCAAGCACATGCCAGGCTTATACAATCCCAGAGGTTTATTCCAATATACTTTATATTTGTGTCAATTTGTTTTAGAGGCTATACTTTAAAATAATTTTTGGTGAATCATAGTTCTAATTTCTCATTATACAGGAAAAAGCACTTCTTTTCATGAATATAAATACTGACATGATAAAACATAAACTTATAGTTGCAGAAGGAGAATGTTGTCCTATTTCATTACAAGAAAAGCAGACAGAATTAGCTTGGTCTGTGGGGAAGGGAGCTTCACGAGTTACTAGCAGTATCTGATTCCTGTTGACATTTAAGAGCACAGGGCTTCAGCTGACAAGAGATGAGGTGATGGGACTAAGATTTCTATTTTCAAATCTAAAGCTTCTTGGCCTCCTGTGACACAGCCCTGAAATGTGGATCATTGTGCCCCCTTCCACTCCTTAAAATAGAATCATTTGCTTCCTGTATGCAGGGCATTTCCTGGGGAATTTAGTTTAATCTCACTGGTAGTCAAAGACAGCCAGTCTGTGAAAGCCATTTCCTTTCAAAAGTCTTTTCCTACATGAACACGAGGGATCAGATCTCTCTTTCTATGTTTGTTTGTTTGTTTTTTCCTCAACCTGCGTTTTCTTTGGTATACAGAGCTCCCAGTGATGAGAGCTTCCTATCTTTATCATTCCTTTACCAACTTCTTATGACATTAATATAGAATTTTAAGGCTTTACACTTTCCTCACACCAAACCCATAAGGTAACTATCATCCTTATTTGACCAATACAGCTAATAAAGTATAGGGAGCTTAAATTGCCTAGCTAAGACTCAGACCCTGGCATTCTGCTTCCACACAGGATACTCATCATATTGCATCTAGAAAGTTAAAAGAGGAAATACAAAGTATCCCCCACCCCCAGATCATAACCTAGAAAGTAGTCCATTGCAAAGCATTTCTAGGGCATACAACACATACACTTAGAACTAATCCAAATCCTTTTCAAGAATTGAGAATTTTCAAGTATTGAAAATTTGCTGTAGTTCAGTTGATTAAGTGGGGGAAACAGTCCTGTACTGTTATTGTAGGCAAAATTTAGAGAGCAGAAATGCAATTATACATTTACCTTTTTTATAACTCTCTGGTGTCTGAAATCTTTAATAACTAACTCTTGAGAATATACCATAGGGTAGCAGTTCTCAAACTTTTTGGTCTCGGGATCCCTTTACACTCTTGAAAATTACTGAGCATCTCTCCCTTTTCCCCCCAAAAGCTTTTATTTGTGTGGGTTATACCTATGATATTTTCTGTATTAGAAATTAAACATTATTATTAAAATAAATTTGGCCTTTCAGATCCCCATAAGTGTCTTGGGGACTACTAGGAGCTCCTAGACTACCCTTTGACAATCACTGGTATACGGCATTTAAATGGAGTTGGCAAATAGTCATTCTCGGCATCATTTCAAAATTGGCCCAAGGAAAGACAGCCCTGTGAATTCTAATGCTGCTCCTCTATATTAAGTGAGAATCATAAATGTCTAAAAAGTCTTATTCCCTGAAAAATCCATTTCTTGATCTGGCCTGCTGGGAATTTTCCTAGGTTCTTGGGAAAATATAGTCACTTCCTTGTTGCATCAAATACTGATGGTCAGTGTCTATGATCTTACAAGATCCCTTCTACAGGAGAATGTTAGAATTTATTAATTAAAAAAATAGGCAAAACAAAACAAAACAAAAAAGCAGGCTTGCTTTTGTGGCAGGGTTTGAAGGCAGCACCTGGTGTACACCTGCATCTACTCTCCCTTTGATTTGAGCAATTTTTTGCTTACTATTAAAATATAAAATGTGGGGAATCAATGACTTGTCATTTATGGGAAGATAAGAAAAAGAATCCACATTCACTGGTGAGCATCAAGTAAATTAAAAAAAAAGGTATGAAACCACCTGCATCAGTAACTACAGGATAGGAAGGAAAAGATAAAAACAGTGATTCACCAGCATGACCCCGGCTTATGATGATTCTTTTGGGATTTCTACAGATCTGTTGATGGAATGCTGTTCTAGTTGCTAGAGACTGAGTGACATTTCCTGAACACATACAAGGGGAAATGATTTTTCTTTCAAGGATTTGTGTGTCCCAAGATAAACTAGATAGTAACTTCCTTCCTGGGCCATAAAAACAAAGCCTAGAAAGTAAACACTTCTCTTTAGCTCCATAACTTAAAGTATAATATTACAGCTAGGTGGTGCAGTGAATAGAGCACTGGCCCTGGAGTCAGGAAACCTGAGTTCAAATCCGGCCTCAGACACTTAACACAAAAACTAGCGGTATGACCTTGGGCAAGTCACTTAATCCCCAATTGCCCTACCTTCCCCCTTTCAAAGAGCACCCCCCCAAGGTATAATAATATTGTATGGTTGCCTACAGGTACTATATATTCAACCTTTCCTATGTAGAGATCTTGCAATGTCACTCTAATTAAAAATCTTTAATGGCTGACTACTTTCTAGTGCTTAGCATTTAAGAACCTTTCTAATCCGGTAAAACTATAACTCTTAAGTTTTATCATATACATGTGCATCATCATCATCATCAATGCTAATATTTATTTAGGGCTTACTATGTGCCAGGCACTCTGCTAAGTGCTTCACAATTATTATCTCATTTAATCCTTACAACAACCCTGGGAGATAGGTGCTATTACTCATCCACATTTTACAGATGAGGAAACTGAGGCAAACAGTGCTTAAATGACTTGCCCAGGGTCACACAGCTAGGGTCTGAAGCCAAACCTGAACTCAGATCTCCCTGACTCCAGGCCCAGAGCTCTAATGCCTGTAAGACCTAGCTATCACAGCATGTATATATGTATGTATAGTAGGTGTGTACATTCTATTCATCTACCTATGTATCTATGTATCTATCTACTTCTTTCTTCCATATCCTTTATGCTCTAGCCACATTGTTCTATTTTGTAGCTCCTGAATGCACTGTGACGTTCCTTGCCTCTTTGCCTTTGCTCACACCGTTCCTCTGTCTGGAACCTTTTCCTTTCCTTTGTTTCTTGAATTCCTACCCATCCTTTAAAGATCAAGTTAAATGCTACCTCTTTAGGACCTCTCCTGCCCTTTTGGCCAATAAAAGCCCTTCCTCTCAAATATCAAATAGGACATTGTTTTTCAATTCTTAAATCATGCAATATTGTGTATTATGGCTACCTGTGTTTGTGTCTTATCCCTCTACTTGGATATGAGCTCTATCAGGGCAACCATGTCTTGCAACCATGGGTTACCCTCCACCTTCCAGCCTTCTATTCTCCTTCATGTGAGTTATCAAATATGGCTAGAGGAATTTACCTAAGTTACTGGGCCTACTGCAGATCTGTGTTATCTAGTCTCAATAATGAAAAGTAGGTTTTAGTCTTCTCTGATTTACTCTGTATATCATACTCTTTACAGTGCTGATTCCAAACCTCTCCTCTCTCCTCAAGCCCCTACACTGTCCACTAGCCTTTTCCTCTCAGCAGAGAACTTTGCCTTCTACTTTCCTGAACAAATAGAGGCTGCTGTGAACTTCCGCTCCTCTCCTATTCTATCTCTCAAAACCCCTCTATGTCATTTTCTTTTTCTCCTCCCTTTTTCTACAGTCCCTGAGAAAGATGGGCTCTTGCCTTTGCTAAGGAAAATCCCTTGACTTGTGTTCTTCATCCCCTCCCTTCCTGTGTCCTCTGGCAGTTTCCCATCTGAATTATTCCCTTTCCCTCATCTTCAAGCTCTCTTTATTTACTGGTTTCTTCCTTGCCACTCACAAGCATGCCCAAGATCCCCACATCTTTAAAAAATCATCACATCTTTGACCCCATAGTTGACTATTTCAAATATCCACGGTCCTCTATCCTTCAAAATCCCTTGTTCCCTTGTCCAACTCATACTTTGCTAAAATGCAACCCTGGGCTACCCTACCCCTATTCTCTACCTTTTCCACTTTTGCAATGGTACTGCTGGGCTAACTGAGTACATAAGATATTTATGCCACTTAATCACAACTGGATCTTTGCTATTGAACTGTATTCCTTTTATTCATTCCTTATAGTGGCTTTTCAGAGGAGAGTCAGACCTCATCCTCTCTCCTCAAACCCCCATTTCACTCTTATCCCTTATACCACTCAGCAGAGGATCTTGCCTCTGATTTTTCTAAAAAAAGAAAAAAGAAAAATTAAGACCACCTGCTGTGAGCTTCCCTTTCTCCCTCCTACCTCAACCCTTTCCTAAACCACTTTCTATTCCTTCCTTATTTTCCCCCCTCCTTATATAGTCTATTCTTGTCAGTCTACTTACACTCTTGATTCTATTTTGTCCTGGTGTTTTTTTCCCCATAAGAGCTTCACTATATGACTATTTCCCCTCTTTTCTTACCTACTTGTTCTTTCTCCACTTCCTACAAACATGTTTAGGTAACCCCCATCCTTTAAAAACTTCAAATTGGCCCTGCCATACCTCATCTGGCCATCTTGTACCCCCTTTCCTGTTTATAATCAAGCTCATAAAAAAACATCATTTACACTTACCGCCTCCATCACTTCACATCTTAACCCTTTACAATCTGACTTCTGACCGCATCACTCAACTGAAAATGGCCTCCCAAAGGTGACCAACAATCTCAACTGCTAAATCCAATGGTCATTCCACAGAATTCTCATTCTTCCTTAAACTTCTGACACTGTTGATCACTCCCTTCCCTGGATATTCTCTCTTCTCTTGGCATAACACTGTTCTTTCCTGATTATTCTACTTATTTTACTGTTTCTTTTCAATCTCTTTTGCTTAATGAGAATTCATCTCTGATCTCCTAAGGGTCCTCCAAGGCTCTGCTTTGACCCTTCTTTTCTTTTCTCTCTCTATACCTTCTCTCTGAGTGATCTCAGCTAGGTGGTACAATGGGTAAGAGCACTGGAACAGGAGATAGGATGATCCGAGTTCAAATTTGGATTCAGACACTTACTAGTTTTGTTTCCCTGGATGAGTCACTTAACTTCTATCTGCCTCAGTTTCCTTGCCTGCAAAATGAGGATAAAAATAGTACCTTACTTCTCAGGGGTTTGTAAGGATAAAATGAGATAATATTTGTAAATTATTTTTGTAATATTTATAAAATATTTGCACACTAAAACACTATGTAAATGCTAGCTATTATCATAACTGTATTATTATCTCTATAGAGATGACTCATAGATCTATAACATCCAGCCCTAATCTCTGTCATGAATGCCATGGCTTAATGCATGTTTAACAATTCTACCTGGATGTCCTTTCAGCCTCTCAAATGCAATTAGTCCAAAATAGAATTCATCATCTCCTCCCCTAAACCCACTCTCCTCCAAACCTCCCTATTTCTTTTAAGCACATTAATCCTTCTAGCAGACTAGAATCTTACTAGTTACTCAGGTTAACAAAATTTAGAAGTGATTCTAGGACAAAATACAAATGACTCAGTGGTTCATTTGTAGAGGTTCTTAACCTGGCATTTATGAACTTGTCTTAAAAATATTTTGACAACTGTATTTTGATATAGTTGGTTTCCTTTGTAATCTTGTGTATTTTACTTTGTGACTTTAAAAATATTATGTTGAGAAGGGGTCCACAGGTTTCACTAGACACCCGAAGTCCATGATTTCATTTAATTCAATTCAACATACATTTATTAAGTGCCAACTATGTGGCAAGGACTCTCCTAAGTGCTGGGGATACAAAAAGGGCAAAAGATGTTCTGCTCTCTGATTTAAAGTTTTTGCCAAAAAACTGGAAACTGAAGGGATGACCATCAATTGGAGAATGGCTGAACAAGTTGTGATATATGATTGTGATGGAATACTTCTGTGCCATAAGAGATGAGAAGGAGGATGGTTTCAGAAAAACCTGGGTAGATTTACATGAACTGATACAAAGTGGAGTGAACAGAACTAGAAGATCATTGTATACAGTGATAGCAATACTGTGCTATAATCAACTATGAATAACTTATTTTTTTCTCAGCAATACAATGATATAAAACAATTTTGAAAGGACTTATGATGAAAAATGCTATCCACCTCCAGGGAAAGAACTGAAGGGAGTCTGAATGAAGGCTGAAGCATATTTTTTTCTGTTTCTTTATTTTTCTTATTTTTGGGGGGGGGGAGGGAATGGGGTGGGAGGATCTGTATTTTCTTTCACAACATGGCTAATATGGAAATGTGCTTTGCATAATTGTACGTGTCTTTAATCTCTATCAAACTGCTTGCTTTCTCAAGAAAGGAGGAGGGGACGGAGGGAAGAAATTTGGAACTCAAAAATTATAAAAAACAAATGTTAAAAATCATTTTTAGATGTATGTTAGGAAAAATAAAATAAAACTATTCCAAATTTTTTTTTGCCATCTAGTTGCAACGAACATTTCAGGAATTATTTCATTACTCTCCTTTACACACTCTCTATTCTATCCAAACTATTGCCCAAATTTAGCAGTCTATTTTCAGCTTCCTTTCTTTTCTAAAGGCTGCCCTCCTTGCCCAGTATGTCATTATTTGTGACCCTCAGAGTCCTCTGATTCCCTTGAAGACTTAGTTTAGGTGCCATCTCTTACAGAAGGCCCTTTCTGTTTCAGATCCATTCCTTTTTCTCTCCTCCCCCCACTTTAGGGCCCTCTTCTCTACCTATAACGATCTTCTATGTTCTTACCTCTGTATATCTAACATTCTCCGCCATACCACTCCCTGCAGAACTTGAGGGCAGGGACTGTTTCCTTTTTGTCTTTGTTCCCCTAGCCTAGTGCCTTGCATAAAGTTGTCATTTAATAAAGATTTGTTGAATTACACTGGAGACTATTTTTAGAACATTGTATGGGCAAACGGGAGTAGATGCAGCTCTTGATCTTGGCTTCTTGTAAAGCTGGAGTTGTCATTCAGTCATGGCTGACTCTTTGTGACCCCATGGATCATGCAGTCCACAGACTTTTCTCAGCCATTGGAGTGATTTGCCATTTCCTTCAACGATGGATTAAGGCAAACATAAGTTAAGTGACTTGCCCAAAATCACACAGCTAGTGTCTGAGCCAGATATGAACTCGTCTTCCTGACTCCAAGTCCAATACTCTTATCTACTGAACCATCTAGCTGCCTCATTTCTCACTTGACCACTTTAAATCCTTCCACCTTTCCCATAATTTTCGGAACAGGATAGGGTATTAAATCAAAAAAAGACAGGATAGGGTATTAAATCAGAAAAAGACAGTACAGCAAGACAGGGCCCCAAATGAACAGCACTTTCTCTGTGCACTCTGTCTTTTCCTTCACTGCCGGTAGCACTGGCCTGCGTATGAAATTTTAATATAAACAATGAAAGCTGCTTACCATATTTCTAATGGGAAGCAGGTTAGCTCAGATGACCAGGTGAGGCATCAATAGAGAGGGCTACTTGTAAGTGCTATTTTGGGTTGTTGTTTCCATGACTGGCCAGAGCAATCCTGGCTTAGAAGCCAGAGCTGTTTAACACTGTGCTTTGTTTGGCTCTACTCAAATGATGATTCCAAATGTAATGCAGTGCAAGGCATTAAAAAAATTAGAGCAAACAAATCTACTGCTGGATGGGCCTAAAACTTTGAAGTCCTATTTGTCAGAGACGGATATGGAAGTGAATGTAGGAAGGAATGGCATAGGATCACAGAATTAGAGCCGGAAGAGGCCTTCAAGGTCCTCTAGGCTAGCTTCTTTACAGGTAGGGAAACTGAGGCCCCTGGAAGAGAAGTAAGTTACAAAGTTACTCCAAGGGGTCCTCAAATTTACAAATAAGCTAACTTCTGTAAACTTAATATATGTTTCATACATATTATTGTAACAACAACAACAAAGATGAGGATAATGGTAATAGCTAGCTAGCATTTATAGAGTGCCTGACATATGACAGGGGCAGTGCTAAGATCTTTAGAAATACTGTCTCAGTTAAGTCACACAACAACCCTGGGATGTAGGTGCTATTATTATCCCCATTTTAGAGTTGAGGAAACTGAGGCAAAGGTTAAATGACTTGTTCAAGGTCACACTCTTAGTATCTCAGGTCTTCCTGACTCCATACTAAGCATTCAATCAACTAGCTGCTCTGCATATGTGTGTATATGCACACATATCATTGAACTGCTATTTTAAAAAACATGTGTAGCTATTGTGATGAATAAAATACAAATTTATTTTCAAGTGCTGCTAATTTCATTGTAGCCTTTTGTCGTTATTTTAATCATCAAGCTTAAATAGATATAATATTATAATTATCACTATGTGGAGGCAGGAGTGTGCTGGTAAATACTTAAGCACCAGCTCTCAAGAATAATGTATGGAGGACACACTTTAGAATTTAATTTGCATTATTAACCTTTTCTCTATCACTTTCTTAAGATAATCAACAAAACTAATCAAGCCCTTTTTGCCCATTTTGGAGATGTAAATGATAATATGTTATTATGAGTAATAAATACATTATATATTCATTTAAAATTTTTGAGTTCCAAATTCTATCCTTCCTTTTCCCATCCCCTGAGATGGTAAGCAATCTGATAAAGTTATACATGTGCAATCATGTAAAACATATTTGATGTTATATAATTTATTGAAAGGGATAGTAATGGCAACAATTAACATTTATGTAATACTTTAAGACTAGCCAAATGCCTTCTCTATATTACCTCATTTAGCCCTTAAAATGACCCCATGAGGTAGATATACTTGTTATCATTCCCAAACCACATGATATAGCTGGCATGACTGAAGGAAACCAGGAAGAAAGGTAGCAGCCTGCCCCTAACCCTATATTGGTGAAAGCTTGTGTAAGAGAATTAAAGAACAAAGACCAACAAAATCAGGTTATGTAATGGTATGGAGAATTTTTATATGGCTTTTATTGCCTCATGTTAGGGAATGGCTTTTAACATTCCTTTCACATTAAATTGTATAGAGCCCTACCACTGTGTGGCACTACAATGAATCACCTTCCAGGGCAAAGGGAATTGCCCTGGTTTAACCAATGCCCCTGCTTGTTACTCATAACATGGTACCACCAACTGGTTCCTTTTTTTCCTGTATTTAGTCACAGCCACACCTATGCATGAATTCCCTGCTTGTTCCAGGTATTCATTCATTTATTCCTAAGTTCTTTGATATATACCCAGCATTGTACTAGTTACTGTGGGAGATACAAGAAGAAGAAGACAAATTTTTACCCACTGGAAATGTAAAATCTAGTACAGCGATTCCCAACCTCTTTTTAAAGTTAAAAAAAAAATCACAGTCCTCTCCTCTCCGTCTCACTCTATCCTGAGGTTTGCCAGAGCCTGTTCTTGAAGGCTCTCTAACCAACTGTTAAATTTTCATTCTAATGTATATGTATATTGTGTTGTATTATATATATATATATAATAAAAATAAGTATAATATACTTATAAGTATAATATACATATGATGTATATTTATATTATGTTATATTATACGTAATAAAAAATAAGTATAATTTTTTAAAAGACCAAAAAAAGTACCATCAAGGACTAAAGGAGTTAATAAAAATAATGATGATGTTTGATATTCATGTAGCATTTTAATATCTACAAAATTTTTTACTCAAAAAAATTTTACTCTATTTAATTTACTCTATTCAATTATTCAATTTACTCTATTCAGTCCTTAAAATAATTCTGTGAATCTGGTACTGCGGGCATTACTATCCTCATTTTATGGGCAAGGCTCAGAGAGGTTAATTAATTTGTCCAATGACTCATAGCTAGTGTCTAATTCTGGGGCCTTTCCTATAACACTGCACTGCCTCTGCTCTTGAAAATGAAGGTAACACCACCCCTAAGAAGATGTCTTAATGACATATACCAAAGTAGTCCCAAGGAGACACTTAGAAAGAAGGCTGTTTTGCATGTGGTTACCACTTCATGGCCCCAGACTGTATCCCTAACACTGGGCAGCTGTCAAGCTTTGTGACAGGCACATCAAATCCCCATGAAAAACTGAACTCATCATCTCGCTCCCCAAAGACCTCTTCCTAACAGCTCTATTTCTGTCAAGGGGACTACCATTTATTTCTCTAGGGAGTTAGACCCCGAACCTCCAAATCTCCTTAGACTTCTCTCCCCTTGGAGCCATGTATAATCAGCATTCAAACCCTGCTAATTCTTTCTGGATGATATCTATTGCCTCTGGAACATCCACTTCACAGTACCTTTGGTATTTTATTTGTATATCTTTTATCATATCATTTCCCAATTCCACCACCCACTTTAGTATCACTTCCTTGATGCTGTTCTATTGCTTTTCAGTCATGTTCGACTCTTTGTGACCCCACTTGGGGTTTTTCTTGGGAAAGATACTGGAGTGGTTTGCTATTTCCTTCTCCAGTTCATTTTACAGATGAGGAAACTGAGGCCAACAGGGTTAAATTTGCTCAAGGTCACATAATTACTGTGAAAGGCCTGATAGGTGTCCCCTTCTCTCTCCTTTCCACCTATCTAATTTGTACTTGTCCTTCAAGGTCCAATTCTGGTACTATTTCTCCATGATATCTTCCCTGTCTACCCTAGTTTACAGTGATCATTTCCTTTAAATCTTCTTATAGTATGTATTATCCACATTACTCAATTGACACTTATTACACGCTGCTTTGAGCTGCGAGTTATATTTTAAATGTATTATATATCTATATTTTGTATAAGCACTTTGAGGTTAGAGTTTGAATATTATACTTTGCATCTCCCATAATACTCAGCAAAATAGATGTTCAGTAAATAATACTCCCTCCTAACTCCAGTATAATTCTGAGACTATGGAAAATGACTGAACACAGAGTGCTCTGGATTTAGAGTCAGAGGGCTTGAATTACAATCCCTGCTTTATATTTAATATCTGTGTGATCTTAGGTCTCAGTTTACTCATCTGTGAAACAGAGGAATTAAATAAATTGGCTTCTAAACTTATGAATTATGAATAATTCTTGCTGGAGAGAAAATAAATGTGTTTCCATGCACCCAAATCCTAATTCTTCCAAGAGAATCATGGTCCAGAAAAGCTTCTAGCATGGTATAGTATAAGGAAGACTAGATTTGAGTATGTAAAGTGAAGGGGTTAAGCTAGACAACCTCTAAATCTCAACAGTTCTAAATCAATAATCTGCTTAGATTCCAAGGCTATCTGATGCTGTCTAGACACTTAGCAAGATTCATGAGTTTTGCATCTACTGCTCTGCCTAGTGTGAACTCCAAGAAACAAGATGCCCCTTCCAGGATAAGCTCATCATTTCTAATCTCACCACCAAGCTGTTCGCTCAAGCCTTGACTGACACCACCTCCCTCATCCTTCTCCAATTAGAGGGTTCAAGGGTAGAGGACTAAACTCCTCCCAATGCTTTCCTTCAGAGAGTAGACACTAGACTCCACTTTGCATCTGTTGCTCTTCCTGGTTTCATCTCCAAGGAAGATGCCCAGGAGATGGAAAATGCCTGGTGTCCCTCCCCTCCCCTCTCCTTTTGTGTACTGTCTCCCCCCTCCATTAGACTATCAGCTCCTACAGGGTAGGAGCCCTTTTTATTGTGTCCTCAGGGCTTAGCACAGTGCCTGGCACATAGAAATTGTTTAATAAATGTTTATTGGATTGGATTAGAAAAGCAACAATATTTATGCCATTCTTTTTCTTGGAGAAAGCATAAGAAGAGGGGAAAAAAACCACTCGTCATTTTATAATAAAATTAGCAAGAAAAATAATTGGTCATTAATCCCCTAAATAAATTTCCAAGCAAAGTGAGAGTAGTTCAGTGTTTCCTTTAAGTAAAAATTGCTATCTTTTTTTGCTGGTACGTAGACTCTTTAAGAAAAGGTACTCAATATAGTACTTTGGGGGCATTCATTGCTGTTTCATGGTATTATAGCTACTGGGGCTTAACTAAAATGAAATGTGCCTCTGAATAGTAAGCCTGTAGTAGCAAGCATGAGGTGAACCCCAAAACGAATATGGTTGATTTTGAAAATACAAACATACAAGGGTTGGTACATGTGCACAGCATAATTAGAACTCATATTTATGTTATAATTAAGTTTACAAAGCACTTTCCTCACAACAGCCCTGGGAAGCAGGTAGGATGAATATTGCCACCTTAAAAGCAATCACCCTGGGGACTTTTACTTACTCTAATGATATTGTCACCACTCCAAACATTTTGGAAACTCTTGCAGAATTGTCCACAGGGCTGGTTTACAAGCCATGCAAGAAAATTATTCATTACTTTATAATCGCATCTCATTTGTCATGTAAAACAACATTACCCAGCTTGGAATAAGGTTACTCACCTTATTCACCAGCTGTGACTCAAAATTACTTCTGATAATTTCATAAAATCAAACCAATCCTGAAAAAAATTTCTGACATCATGGCTAAAACCTCCCACCCCCCATAAGTGTTACAGTTATGAATTAATTTATCTATTGAATAACACTTCAACTTCCTGTAATGTAGGCTCCCCTATCTTTATCACAGAAAAGTAGGAAATAACAGAAGGGGAAAATATCTTAGCAACAGATATAGACATCATTAAGTCTATGTACAAAACTCATATACTCATAGATGAGTTTTTGGTATTAAGTTCTCAGCCAAAGGGTCCCCTTCCCTCAACCCCTTAACAAAATCTCAACCATCTTCCTGGGAGGTAGAATAATAATAATTATAACAACAACAACAACAACAACAACTGGCACATATAATATTTTAAGGTTTGAAATGCATTTACACACTATTTCATTTGCTCCTTTATGGGGAAGAGTCCATGATTTCAAAGGGTAATCCTTTAGTAACCCAATGAGGAGGCTGAACACTCTGGGAGTTGAATTCACTTTCACATGACATTGCTGAAGATATGGGATACTCTCTAATATATCTTTCATATATATCTAGTCTATGATGTGGACACTAAAGGATTTAGGTGGATAAAGTACCAGAGAACAAGAGCTGGTCATTTCAGAGTCAGAAAAGTCTGCCTTAAATCTAAAAGCCCTCACATCTTTTAGAATAATCTGTGATACTGTTGGAGATCTTGGTCTTTAAAGTGCTATCTAAATCGTAAGATTTAGATTCTGAAGGAACTTCAGATGTCAGTCACCCACCTACCTGCCCTGCACCCCCCATTTTATAGATGAGGAAACTAAAGGTCTAAAAAGATTAAGTGACTTGCCAAGGTTACACAAGTGAAAGTGCCAGACCCTGGATTTGAATCTTGCTCTTCTGACTCCAAATCCAAGGCTCTCTGCACCACACTGCTTCTATTTCATTCTGCCCAGATGCTGGCTTGAGGTATGATGTTTTTTATTGTCAAATCCAATAGCCTTTTCTCAGTCCTCACCTACTTGACCTTTGCAGGTATTGATACTGCTTCTCCCTGATACTCTCTCCTATTTAGGTTTTCATGTCACTGTTTCTCTTGGTTTTCTTCCTGCCCCTCTGATTACTCTTTGTCTCCTTTTCAGGATCATCATCAATGCTCTGCTTCCTAACTGAAAGCATACTCCAAGGCTCCATCCTGGGCTTTCTTCTCTACACATCTGCTCTTGACTTCATTGGCTCCCATGGGTTCAACTATAATTTCACCGAAGATGACTCCAACATCCATTTATGTAGCCCTAGTCTCTGTCCTGTGGTTCAGTCATACAGACCACTGCTATTAAACATTTCAAATTAGCTAAACCATAGACATCTTAAACTTAATATATCCATATTAGAACTTATTATCTTTCCCTACACACCCAAACCCTCTTTGACACCTTATTTCTGTTAAGGGCATCATCATCCTTTAAGTACCTGGTTCTACAACCTTGACATAACCCTTGACTTTTCTCTATCCATCAAACCCCCATGTTCAATCAGCTGCCAAATCTGGTTGAGACAGCTCCAGATTTCTTGAATCTGTCTGTTTTCATCTACTCACACAATCTCCATTATCCTAATGCAGGTCCTCATCACAGTTACAACACTCTCCTAATTATACTTCCTGTCTCAAGTCTCTCCCTCACCCAGTTCACCCTCAACAGAGTTGGGGAAGGGATAATCTTAAAGCACAGGACTGACCACGTCACAATCTTGGAAGAGCTCCGGTGGCTCCCTATTGCCTCTAGAATTAAATTTAAACTCCTTTGTTTGGCATCTAAAGCCTTTCTTAACCTCACTACAGCTTGCTTAACTTTCTTAGATTAATATACATTTCACCCTTTCACGCACTCTTATGTTCCAGCTAAACTGGTTTTGCTGTTCCTCATACTCAGCCTTTCGCTTCCTGTTTCTGTGCCTTTGCAAAGGCTTTCTTTCATTCCTAGAACACATTTGTTCCTCATCTCTGAGATCAGACTGAGATAACATTTGTAAAGTGCACAGTGCACAGCACACAGCTGGTGTTTAATAAATGCTTATTCCCTTCCCATCTCTTCTCTTAGAACCCCTAGCTTCCTTCAAAGAACTCCTTTCTGTGATCCCCATCCCCATTTGCTCCTGCCCTCTTTACCCTTCCAATTACTTTATTATCTTCTTTGTACATACTTTACTTAAGTATATCTAATCAGCATAAGGTAAGCTCCTTGAGGGAAGCTGCAGTTTTGTTTTTATTTTTGGATATCTAACATGGAGCACAGTATTTAGTTTTCATTAGATAATAAATGCCAAGTTGACCACGTGGTGCCTCAGTGTCTCTGGTATCTATGATTAGTTCTGATGTCTGTCCGTTTGATTATGTTTTTACCTAACTTTTATCTTTAGCACTATTTTCCTCAGATCCCGATCTGTTTAACTTCACCATTTCTTCAGGTCCCTTGTTGATCTAGTCCTGCTAATGTGCTCACCTCCCCTTTTTTCCTACAAAACAGATGACACAGACTCTTCCTGCATCTTTTACACATAATCCCTACAAGCCTGGGTGTCTGGGTTCCAAATTCACACCTGATAAGAGGCAAGTAATGACAAAACACCCCAGATGTCATACATAGAAGAAAACAAAAAATTTAGAAGACAAACAGGACAATTTTATTACTACTTCATAACATGTAGAGAGTAAATGTAACATAATCTAAAACCTACACAACAGAATTTCACATGCTTATATACAATCCTCTTTTTTCTTTGTATATTGAACTATTTGGTGATTAAGTTTATAATAAAAAAAGATTTTTTTAAGAAGCAGATGTCCTGCTCTGTTGCAATTATCCTGGGGTTTAGATGCTTTCACAAAAGAGGCAGATGGTCTAGTGATCCTAAAAGCAAGTGGGTCTTTATTATGGGTACATTTTAACTCATGCACGGGAAGGCCATAAATGCATGTGTGAGAACATGAGCACTAGCACAAGCAAATGTCAAAGGTAACTATGAGCAGGAACAATCAAGAATAAATAGCCTGGGTGTGAGAGTGTGAGAGAAACAATCAATGAGGTCACTGAAACACACAACTTAATGATTTTTAAGCATAAAGACTGATAAAAGGAGGAAGGCAGTCAGTAATGACCCTTTGAGGGGTCGACCTCCACGTTTGGCACATCCAGGGCCCAACTCTTGTGTAGTGGGTCATTACTTCATAGACCTGTGCAGTTTGATTCTGGAGGCAAAAACCATGGGTGAAGGAAAGGGTTCTTATGGAGGGGCATCTGACTGGTTTTCTATCTCTGATGTCACTTGACATGGAAATAAAGATGAATGACTCATGAAGCTGTTCTCTACAGCACAGGGCATTTCCAGCATGGAAAGTTCCAGGGAGAAGAATGTTTGGCAAGAGGAATTGTAGGTAGAGTGGAGGCTACTTTTTACGTGGAAATCATTAAGGACCTTAAACCCCACCTCGCCACCCCCCACAATTTCTTTTGAATATCATAGCAGGCCAGAATTTAAAAATCTATAGTAACTGGGTCACTCAACGTAAGGGCAAAAAGTCCTCCTACACATTTCAATCGTCCCTAACAGAATCAATGGATTACATACCACATCTTATAATAATTGAATTTCAAAATGAACTTGAGTCATCAGTGAGGGTCAAATCATGGCCACATGGCCAGCAAGTGGCAGAGTCTTATCCTTCTGTCTAGTGTCTATTCGCACCATTTGCATGTTTTTCCAATTCGCAGGTACAAGTGCCAAACAACCTCCATATTCAAAGATGGGTAAGACAGTTCCTACCCACATAAAGCTTGCAGTATAATAGAGGAAAAAGTGATAATGAGGGATGGGAAGGAAATAGCATTTATTAAGTACCTACTATGTACCAGGCAACATGCTAAGAGCTTTGCAGATACTATCTCAATAGGTGAAGAACTAAGATATACACAAATGAATATAAAATAAGGATGACACAAGTAAGGCAATATATGAAGTAGCATTGGGCTGTTTGGAACAAATTTATGTATTTGGAAGGAAGATGGAGAAAAATTTCAGAATAAGCTAATGGTCATCAGGCTATAGAAGCATTCAAAAGTAAACAAGCAGATGCTCATCGGTGGGTTGAGAGAAAAGACTTAGTCAAGATATTTGACCTTTAAACTTGGCCACACCTTGAATCAAGTAACCATCAGTATACTTTCAATTTACACTGTGTGCCAATTCATTCTCCATATTCTCATTTATATTTTTATCATCCTATTACAGAAAGAAGAGTGTGTCCCATGAATCTATAAACAGTAAAGTGAAGGTTAGGGAGGTTAAATTCCTCGCCCGAGGTCACACAGTAAATTAGTAATCAGATCTGAAAAAGGTACCCAGCTCCCTTGGTATCCAGTCTAGGGCTTCTTATAATTATTTTTCAAAGTGCAAAAGAGCAGATGGCACCTGGCTCTGAGGTAACAGGGCTTTTCCTCTTCGTACCTCCTGCTTAGACAGGACAACAGATATAGCTTAATCATTTCCCTCATAGCTTGAACACAACATGTCACTTCATGTACCATGTGTACATCTCCACGTGCTTTTGTTTACAACCTTGACCCTTCTCTGGAGTCAAAGGATCAGAACATAAAACATTCTCCTACAAGGAATTATTTCATAATGAAATCAGTTCAACAAAGTGGGGCTTTTTGCTTGAGTAATTTTTCCTCCACCATGAGTATTTGTGACAATGGGAAATAAAGAGGGCTGCCTGCCAGTGGCATAATGCATTTTGGGTCATTCTGCAGAAAGGGAAAAACAGGAATCACTCAACCAGTTATTAGTTCCCCTGTTTCATGCACCACTAAACTTATCTTCTCAATGCAAAGCCAGAGGACATTGACCAATGATCAACATATTCAGACACTGGCATAAAGATGCTGACAAGGAGTACCTCCCCAGGATCTAATTCTTACACCTAAGAGAAATGCAATCAAACTTTTAGATGAAGGATCACTTTGGGGGATCCAAGAGATTCTATAAACCATATATGTGGAATAGTAGAAATAATATCAGCCTGACAATCAAGGAGACTGGATTCTTCTTTCACTAACCAGACAGGTGTTGTTACTGAAAACTTTTTTATCTTTCTGTGATTTGGTCTCCTAATCGATCATTTGAAGAGGTTCAATTAAATATTTCCTTAGTTCCTTCTATTTTGAAATTTTTGTTATTCATATCCCATCTGCTCCTGGCTTTTCTTCCCCCAGGGAAAAAACAACAACAGACTTTTGCCAAGATTAATAGGAGGGCAGTGGTGCCTCTTTTGAACAATCAATCAATGAGCATTAAGTGCCTACTCTATACCAGGCACTCTGTTAGGTTCTGGAAAGACAAATATAAAGGATGAAACAATCCCCATGAGGAATCAACCTGACAGATGATAAATTCTTATAAGAAACCAAAATGTAAATATTACTATCTTATATACATTAATACAGGAAACCTGAACTGATGCTAATCTTCAAGGACCCTCAGACTTTCTAAGATGAATGATATTAGAGAAATAATTGCTAGAAGCAGAATCATCTCTTACTTATTCATGTTAATGATCTCCTTAAGATAGAATGAATAATTGTAATGCAAAGGTAACCTCTCAAAGGGGCTCATTTAATTTTGACCTTTTTCTTTGCAGATAATTAGATCAACTGACTGACTTGAGTTAAGCTTCTCCCAACCTTTATGCTTCCTAAGAATAGTATATAAATAAAGAGCAAGATCCAAGAGTAAAAAGTCTAATCAGCTCCTGAATTATGAAGCTATTATTTGGGGATAAAAACAGAAAATAAAAACTGTTCTCTTTCACAGTGGGAAGGAAAGGAACAGGAAATCTACTTCCCTTGTCTCTCCAACCTACCATCCCTTTCTAGGTTAAATGTTTTATGTCACAATTACATCATGCTTGAGAGACTCACACAGGATTAGAAACACAACTCAATGATTTATCTGCCCTTTGGCTTTTTAAACCTGGTTTTCCCATCTAATATCTTCTTCCTTTCCTAAACCACCTTGCCTTGGCCAGTCTCTTCTTAGTTTATCCATGCATGCATCCACCCATCCTTTCAATAAATTTATTTATGAACCTACAATTTGGAACCAACAAGGGCAGGTGCTTGTGAAAGGTGCCAGAAAATAAATTAATGATTCAATAAACATTAATTAAGCAACTATTATTTGCTGAGCACTGTGGGAGACCAACAAGAACACAGTCCCTGCCCTCAAGAAGATTACTTTTTACTAGAAATCAGTAAAAAAAATAAGGCTCAGAGAAAGAATAAAGGAAGGTGAATCTGAAGTTTGGAGTATATGTTTCTATAGGGAAGAACTGAGATTTGTGCATTTTTCTTCATATAACACTTAGTCATGTAAAAACATGCCTGACTTAATTTTTTTTTCAATAACAGTGACAGAGTAAGTAAAGGGATCCTTATTTATCTCTTGCAAGATCCATCTAAAAGAAGTAAATGAAAAGTCATTAAAAAGTAATTGGGGCCTCTGTTTCTATATGTGTGAAATAAGGCAATTCCTAGAAATGAGATAAAATTCTACTAGCTCTTCAATTAAACTTTTATTGAGTCCCCCTTGTAAGCAAGGCATTGCTTCAGGCATTATAAATAAGCTGTGGTCCTGGCAGAGAAAGCTCACTTCTGGTTGTAAAGTTAGAGGGGATAAGGAGACTTTCCTTTTGCCTTGGTTGGAGTAGAAAAACCCTCATCATTCTATGATTCTCTATAGAGTACAATTTCCTTATTTATAAAATGGTAGAACTTTACTATATGATTTCTAAGATGCCTTCCAACTCTAAATCATATGAACTGTGCTCCTATATTTCCTACCTCTAGAGCTTTATGCTCCAGGAAGATGTAACACGTATGAAAAAATTAAAACTCTGGCAAACTGAAAACTCGTGGAACAAAACAATTTGATTCTTGTTATTAAAAAAAAAGAAAACTGATATTGACAATAAATGGCATTGTTCTGGGAATAAGGGACAATGGAAAAGGGGAATCTGTGGGGCAAGTTCTATAAGGCAATGGTGGAAACCACCTGGAGGGGAAAACCTAGAATGGATTATCTTGGATGCTTTGATTACATGGGAACTACAAAAAATAGAGATACTAGATAATTAAAGGAGTTGTGAATCATAGAATAAGAGTCTAGAGCAGACAGAAATAGATGATGGATAATGACGATGATGAGAGACATCCTTTTTGGATAGGGGCAGAAAAATGAAATTTTAAAAATCAAAAGAATAGGATTAGTTGAAGGGGAGGAAAGGAAGGTGTAATCTACTTGAGTGAGAGGAAAACATGGGGGCAAAATTGTATAACCAGATAAAAGCAGAAGAAAAAAGGAGCCAATAAGCAAAACCCCAAAGGGAAAGGGTGAAGGGAAAAGAGCAAGGGGAAACAGGGCAACCTTAAAAAAGATTAAGGTGGGGCGACTAGGTGACACAGTGAGTAGAGTACCGACCCTGGAGTCAGAAGGACCTGAGTTCAGATCCAGCCTCAGATACGTAACACAAAAACTAGCTGTGTGACCTTGGGCAGGTTAACCCCAATTGCCCTCCAAAAAAAAAAAAAAAGATTAAGGTAAAATAACTGAAGGAACATAGTACTATGCTTATAGTAGAAGAGGAAAATAATCATTAAAAAAGAAATATCAGAGATGACTGGTGGAAAATATAAACTTAATTCTCATTAATTTAAATGTGAATGGATCAAACAATCCAGTTAAATAAAAAAGTGATAGATTGCATAAGAAAATAAAATCTTACAATCTGTTGCTTACAAGAAACATATTTTAAAAACAAGGACATACACAAAATGAAAGTGAGGGGATGGAAAGAATTTACTATTCATTGAGTGAATAAAAAGCCCCAACAATCCAGGTCTTACAATCATGCCATCTGACAAAGCAAAAGCAAACATTCAAAATGTAAAAAGGGATAAATGAAGAAACTATATTATGCTGAAAGGAATGCTAAACAACAAACCATATCGGTAATAAGCTGATATACTCCAAATGCCTTACCATCCAAACTCATAAAGAAATAATATCGGAGCTACAAGAAAATATAGACAGTAACACAAAAGTGACAGGATACTTCAATATCCCTCTCTTAGTTTTGAATGTCTAACAGAAAGATAAACAAGAAGTAAAATATATAATTGAATTAATTGCTGGAGAAACTAAAGTTGAAAGACTTGTGGTATCTTTTTTTAAATAGGATAGTAAAAGAATATACATATTTCTCAGCACCATACAGAACTTTTTAAAAAAACAGCCAATGTACTAGGGCATGGAGATATTAAAAACAAATATAAAAAGGCAGAAATAGTTAATATGGACCATCATCCAATAAAAATGATTATTGGTTGAGGGACCAAAAACAAAAGATATTGACCCAAATGGAGACTTAATAAAATCTTTCTTGTGGAGGGGGGTAATAAAGGAAGGGGAGAAAATTTAAAACTCAAAAGCTTATGGAAGTGAATGTTGAAAACTAAAAATAAATTAATAAATAAAAAAGAAAAGGGGCAGCTAGGTGACACAGTGAATAGAGTACCAGCCCTGGAGTCAGGAGGACCTGAGTTGAAATCCAGCCTCAGACACTTAACAGTTACTAGCTGTGTGACCTTGGGCAAGTCACTTAACCCCAATTCCCCTGCATTCCCCCCTCCAAAAAGAAAAAAAAAATAATAATAATAAAAAAGAAAGTTACTCAAAGCAAAGCCAAATCAAAACAAATCCTAAATAATGAGCGGGTCAAAGAAATAATAGAAACAATTAATAACTATGTAAAAGAAAATTATAATGATGAAACAACATACCAAAGTTCCTGGGATGCAGCTAAAGTAGTCTTCAGGGGGAAAATCATATCCCTACAAGCATACATTAACAAAATAGAAAAGGACAGGGTTAATGAACTGAATGTGCATTTTTGAAATTAGAAAGCCAACAAATAAACAAACCTAAAATGAGCACAAAAGAGGGGATATAAAAAATTAGAGGAGAAATAGATAAATTGTAAATGAAAAAAATATAGGAAAGATAAATAAATTAAAAATTGGTTCTTTGAAAAGACTAACAGAATGGACAAGTCTATGGCCAATTTAATTAAAAAGAGAGTTAAAAAATCAATTCAATAGCAAATAAGCAAGGTGAAACCACAACAAAATCCAAAGAAATAAAAAGAACGATCAGAACATGTTATGCACAGTTATATGCTAACGAAAATGGGGCACAAAATAGAGGAAAGTCTTCAAAATATAAAATACCCAAACCATCAGAGGATCAGATAGAGAACTTAAATAGTCCCATCTCAAAAAATGTACTAGGGTGAGCTCCAAAGGAACCACTAAGGAGAAAAGGGAGGGCAACCTACTGATTCTGATACATTCACAAAAGAGTAACATTAAGCTTTTTAAAAGTACTTAATACTTCACAAATTATTCTGAAAAGTTGAAAAAGAAAGTACACCACCAGAATTCTTTTATGAGATAAATATAGTCCCAAGAGCTAAACTAGGGATAGAGAAAACACAGAAAACTATAGGCCAATATTATTAATTAATATTGACTCAAAAATCCTAAGCAAAATCCTGTCAAACAGACAATAGCTATTTATCCAAAAAATATCCATTATGATATTCATTATGACCAAGTAGGGTTTATCTTAGAAATGCAAGGATGGTCAACATTAGGAAAACAAGCAACAATCATATGAAAAACTCAAATTTTCAAAACTATTAATCACCTCAATAGATGCAGAAAAAACCTACAATAAAGTACAATACTCTTTTATGCTAAAAATCCTGACAAGTATAGGCATAGAGGGACCTTTCAAAAATATTTTGCTAAGCATGTGTCTAAGACTAAAAGAAATCATATGCAATAGAGATACACTAGAACTTTTCCCAACAAATACAGAAGTGAAGTAAGGATGCCATCTCCCCACTATTATCTGATATAGTTCTGGAATGCTAGGAACATCAATAAGGAAATAGAAAGAAATTAAAGATGGGTAAAGAAGAAATAAAACTATCCTTATTTAATGGTTCTATACTTGGAAAATCCTGGGGGATCAGCAAAGAGACTAATTGAGACAATTACTAGCTTCAGCCAAGTAGTGGGCTACAAAATGCTCAAAATTCAATACTATCCCTAATTTAATTATGACAAAACCCAAAAGGCAATAATAGAAAGGGAAATCTCATCTCGAAAAACAAAACAAAACAAAACAAAACAAAACAAAAAGCCTACAAACTCCATAAACTATCTAGAGAATGACCTATCAAAGCACACACAAAAGACTTCTATATAGTTTCAAGGATTGTAAACTACTAGGGTAAGGAGTCACTATTTAGCATAAAGTGCTGAGAAAAACTGGAAAGCAGTCAGGCAAAAACTAGATATAGATCAAGATTCTAATGGATATAATATTGATATATACCAGGTCATATCATAATCAAATTAAATGAGAAGAAAAATAAATATCTTCCATAACTAAAGATAAGAAAAGATTTCTTGATTAATTAAAGAATATCATGAGGGATATAGTAGTTAAGTAGGAAAAAAAAATCTTTGCAGTAAATCTCTTTGATGATGGTCTGATATACAAGATCTATAGAGAACTGAGAGAAAAAATGAAGAAGTCATTCCCCAGTTGATAAATGGTCAAAAGATATAAACACAGACAGAACTCAGAAGAAAGGTAAGTTATCAATAACCATATAAAAATGCTCCAAATTACTAATAACATGAAATATAAATTAAAATGACACAAATTCCATTGTATACTCATCAGTTTGGCAAAGATGATTTTAAAAAATGATACTGACAATTGTTGAGGGAGCTGTGGGAGCTTGGGCACACTAACGTACTGTTGGTCAAACTGTGAACTGACAGTCATTCAGGAAAGTCCTTTGGAACAATACCCCAAAAGTCGTCAAATTGTGTATACCCTTTCACCCAGTGATACCACTACCAGGTACAGACCCCAAAGAGATAAAAAAAAAAAGTGGAAAGAGACCTAAAATAATTTATAGCAGCACTTTTTGTTGTAGTAACAAACTAAAAACTAAAGAAGTCCCCACTGATTGGTGAATAGCTGAATAAATTATAAGTGAAATATGGAATATCATTATTATATAAAATAATAGAATATTATTATGTCATAAGAAAGGGGTTCTGAAAGACTTATATAATACAGAGTATTACATAAGATATAGTAAAGTGATTAGAATCAGGAGAATACAGAGTAAAGTGATTAGAATCAGGAGAATAATTTATACAACTATAGCAATGTAAAGGAAGACAACAAGGAATATCTTAATAAGCACCAGTATTCACCAAGTGCCATTTATTCTCATTTAAAAAAAATAAAACACAGTGGGACTTTTTGGGGGGGAGGGAAGAGGGTAAGAGATCACGATTTTCAGTTAATCTGGTGATTCTTAGACAATCTCTCTTTGATCTCTTTACCAGGTTGGTTGTTGCTGATAACATATACCTGAAACTTTTTTTTTTTCAAAAGTTTTACTTTTTTTTTATTAGTTCTTATTTTCTCATAGTTATTTTCCATTTGAAGCATTCTGATTTTCAATGAATTCAATTCTTGGCTAAGGTTTACCACACCTGTTTTAAGATATTAATTCTTGGGGTGGCTAGGTGGTACAGTGAGTAGAGCTGCAGCCCTGGAGTTAGAAGGACCCGAGTTCAGATCCGACCTCAGACACTTAACGCACAGCACACACAAATAAAAACCTAGCCGTATGACCTTGGGCAAGGTACTTAATCCCAATTGGCCTCCAAAAAAAAAAAAAAAAAAAGGCAAAAAAATAAATAAATAAAAAAGATATTAATTCTTCTTGATATTCTTTTTCCACTAGTAATTATTTACATAATTTTTTTTTCCTTTTAGGAGAGGGAAGGGCAGGGCAATTGGGGTTAAGTGACTTGCCCAAGATCATACAGCTAGTAAGTGTTAAGGCTGGATTTGAACTCAGGTCCTCCTGACTCCAGGGCCGATGCTCTATTCACTGTGCCACCTAGCTGCCCCTTACACCATTTCTTTAATTTCTTTGAGGTAGTCTTAAAATCTTGTGGCCAGGACATTCTTCTCTCTGAGGTTCTACATCAGAAGTTCTAAGTATGGGTTCTAGGAAAGCTAAAGGAGTTCTGCATATATTGAGGTCCATGAACATAGATGGAAAAAAATTACACCTTTATTTTTACCTACTTTTGCTTTTCTTCATAATCCTGTATGTGTGTGTATTTATACACTTAAAATATTTCTGAGAAAGAATCCATAGGCTTCACCTGACTTCCCAAGGGATTTGTGGCACACACAAAAAGATTTAAGAATAGCTATAACTATTACCTTATGTAAGCCTATCCAGTCTCTTAAAATCAATACCCTAGGAATTAAAAGTACAAAGAATCGGGGAGGCTAAGTGGCGCAGTGAGTAGAAGCCTGGCCCTGGAGCCAGAAGGACCTGAGTTTGGATCCGGCCTCAAACACTTAACCCACACAAACAAAAAAACCTAGCCGTGTGACCTTGGGCAAGTTACTTAACCCCAATTGCCCTCCAAAAAGCAAAAAAAAAAAAAAGTACAAAGAATTTTAAAATACAGTCCACTTTAGTCTTCTGGGTAAGAACCCTCACCCATAGAATCTGCACCGTCCATGTGGCAACCAATGTCAGTATGAATTATTTGATCCAAGTTTTTCCTTTGCAAACCTTGGCTGTCATGAGAAAAAAGCCTTTAAACACACACTGATTACAAAGAAAACAATTCCATAAGGTATTTCTTAATTGTATTTGATGTTTTCATCTGCTTACTCATATCTCCAGCTTTGGATGCTGGAGTGAATGAATTTCCTCAGGTCAAACTCTGTTCTTAGACACCTGTTTGGTGTGGATAGACTCTGCCTAACTCTAAGTTCGATGGCCAAGATGAGGATCCACATTCTTTTTTTTTTTTAAACAAATGCTTTATTAACTTCTGTTTCACATCATTCATTTCCACCAGATTTTGAGTTACAATCATTTTCCCCCCGTTATTCCCCTACCCAGCCTCCCAGAATAGCAGTCCCACAAGATATCACTTCCTCCAATCTGCTCTCTCCCATACCTTCTCCCATACCCCCTTCGACTTTTCCATTAGAGGAAGGTGAATCTTTGTGTCCCAATGCCTGCACATCTTATCTCCCAATTATAAGCAAAAGAGTATTAATAATAGTATTTATATATATTTGAAACATTTAATGTTAAGACCTCGAATTTCAGATCCATTTCCTTCCTCCTTGTCACCCATTCCCTCTGGGGAGATAAGTAATTCAGTATATGTTGTACATGTCTAGCTATGCAAAACATTATCATAGTAGATATATTGTGCAAGGCTGCTTATAATTCCCTCCCACTCATCCCACCCCCCACCTAGTCCATTCCCTACATGATCCTGTCCCTCTTCTATAGTGGGTACTTCCAACCTCCCCTCCCCCCAAGGATGCCCTCCCATCCATCATCCCTCCTCTCATCCCCCTTCCCCCTATTCTGCTTCAGGTTGAGATATCCCATTTAGTATGTATGTCATTCTCTCCCTGAACCAAATTCAATGAGAATGTGGATTTGCCTTTTTTCCCCTTCCTATTCTCCCCCTCCCTTGCAACCACTTCCCCTTGCTTCTTCTACATGAGATAGTTTACCCTACCCTGTCTCTCCCCATCTCCTCTTGCCACTTTCCTCTCTCACCTCATAATTTCATCCCTTGAGTATTCTCCCTTCCCAACAAATTCAACCTATGCCCTCTATCCATATACACACACATTCACATATGTATTCATATGACCACACATTATTCTTCTTCCATTATTCTTCTTCTTCCATTATTTTCATAGTGAGAAAGATATCAAAGATATCATATCTTTCATATCATATCATATCTTCTTCCATTATTTTCATAGTGAGAAAGATATCATCACTCACAGTTATTGTTTTTCCATATAGGAATGTAAATAGTTCAACTTTGATAAGTTCCTTTTGATTTCTTTTTCCTGATTACCTTCTCAGGCATCTCTTGCTTCTTATGTCTGGATGTCAAATTTTCTATTCAATTCTGGTTTTTTCCTCAAGAATGCTTGAAAGTCCTCTATTCCACTGAATGACCATATTTTCCCCTGAAACAAAAGACTCAGTTTTGCTGGGTAGGTGACCCTTGGGTTCGTTCCCAGTTCTTTCGCCCTCTGGAATATCATATTCCATGCCCTTCTATCCCTCAGTGTAGAAGCTGCCAGGTCCTGGGCAATTCTGATTGTGTTTCCACAATATTGAAATTGTTTCTTCCTGGCTGCTTGGAGTATTTTCTCCTTGATCTGGGGATTCTGGAACCTGGCTATAATATTCCTGGGAGTTTTCTTTTTGGGATCTTTTTCAGGAGGTGATCGGTGGATTCTTTCAACCTCTATTTTTCCCTCTGGATCTAAAACATCAGGGCAGTTTTCCTGAGGATCCACATTCTAAAGATGTCAGGCTTTGTTTCCTGCTGTGGTTTAGACCCAAGCTACTTCTCTGAGTCAGGCACAGGCTAGATGTTGGTCTGGCACTTCACCTTCCAAATGTCCTAGTTTGTCTTCCTTCAGGGCTTCTGCAGGATTCTGGCAGTCACTTTTTGTGAAATCTTATACTAGCCTGAGTTGTTTATTGCTGATTCCCTTTGTTTTCTTTATCATTATTCCTTAAGGTTCAGTTTTAGAGCTTTGCTTGGATGCCGGTGGGCTCTTCTAGGTCCTACCATGGTGTTATTGTCCCACAATCCCAGGATAGCTTGTTTTAAAAGGAATTATGTTTGTGGGAAGTACATCCAAAGCCAGGACATCCCTTATAACTGAAGAGGGTTTCTCCTTTTGTCATTCAAGGCATTTTCTCTTTTCTCAACAAACAGCAGGGAAGCACTTATTGATTTTACTCATATTTCTATTCCTGATATGGTTTTGTGAAAGAATCAGCGTTGGGGGGCAGAGCCAAGATGGCGGAGTAGAAACAGCATTTCCAATGTACTCTGTCCCACACAAATTTCAAACAATGTGAAAAGGGACTCCAAACAACTTCTGGAGCCACAGCACCCACAGAATGACACAGAGAAGCTAACCTCCTGCTGAGGACAGCCCAGCAGCCCTGCAGCAAGCGGCCAGCGCAGCGCACTGGGAACCGACAGTGCAGCCCGCAGAGCCGAGCCCAGGTCCGCGGTTTTAGCCCTAGGGTGGCCGGGCCTTCAGCCGGCCGGAGGGGCCCCAGAACTCCAGCAATTGTGGCAATTCCAGAATTATCAGCACAGATATGCCTAGGACAAAGTGAGAGGTTAGTGCCCTGTGGACTTTGGGACCAGTATTTGGGGAACGCGTGGCTTCCTCCCCTGGGGGTGAAAAGCTGCTGAAGAAACAGCAGCACAGAAGCCATTTTGCAGTGTCAGCAGTGGCTCTAGCTCCTGGTCTGTGAACTGTAGGGAGATCCAGCAATCAGTCTGGGGGTTAATCGCTCTTGCTTTAAACTGCCTGGATCTGGATTGTGGTCTGGGGGGGGGGGGGGTTGGGGTGGGTATCCAATATGCTAGAGTGGGTGGAGGCTTTACAGAGGCCACCCAACTGGCGGAAGTTGTGAAGACCCCACGTTTGGGCGGAAGCTCCTCTGTCTGGTGGCAGAGTCCTACTGTGGCAACAAGCCCCAAAATCAAGTAATTAAGTGGCAACATGCCTAGGAAAATGAAACAAAATAAATAGAAAAGTTCAACATTGGACTCCTATTTTAGGGGCAAAGAGGCTCAAAGCATGGAGGAGGACTGTGAGGCCAGAACTCCTGCACCAAAAGCCCCAAATGAAAATACAAGCTGGCTACAGGCCATAGAGGACCTTAAGAAGCAGGTAAGAGAAGTGGGGGAAAATTTGGGAAGAGAAATGAAAAAGATGCAAGAAAAGTATGAAATGACAATCAACAGCCTGACTGAGGAAAATAACACCTTAAAAAATACACTAACTCAAATGGCAAAAGAGGCTCAGAAAGGCAATGAGGAGAAGAATGCCTTAAAAAGCCAAATTTGCCAGATGGAAAAGAATCTCAAAAGCTCACTGAGGAGATTCATTCCTTCAGAGTTAGACTGGAGCAAATGGAAGCCAGTGACTTTATGAGAAATCAAGATGCTGTTAAGCAGATCCAAACAAATGAAAGAATAGAAGGCAATGTGAAATATCTCATGGGAAAAACCATTGACCTGGAAAATAGATCCAGGAGAGATAATTTTAAAATTGTTGGACTACCTGAAAGCCATGATCAAAGAAAGAACCTAGAAATCACCCTTAAAGTAATTCTCAAGGAAGATTGCCCTGATGTTTTAGACCCAGAGCGGGAAATAGAGGTTGAAAGAATCCACCGATCACCTCCTGAAAAAGATCCCAAAAAGAAAACTCCCGGGAATATTATAGCCAGGTTCCAGAACTCCCAGATCAAGGAGAAAATACTCCAAGCAGCCAGGAAGAAACAATTTGAATATTGTGGAAACACAATCAGAATGGCACAGGACCTGGCAGCTTCTACATTGAGGGATGGAAGGGCATGGAATACAATATTCCAGAGGGCAAAAGAGCTGGGAATGAACCCAAGGGTCACCTACCCAGCAAAACTGAGTATCTTGTTTCAGGGGAAAATATGGTCATTCAGTGGAATAGAGGACTTTCAAGCATTCTTGGTGAAAAAACCAGAGTTGAATAGAAAATTTGACATTCAGACACAAGAAGCAAGAGATGCTTGAGAAGGTAATCAAGGAAAAGAAATCAAAAGGAACTTATCAAAGTTGGACTATTTACAGTCCTACATGGAAAAACAATAACTGTGTTTGATGAAACCTTTCTCATTATGAAAATAATTGAAGAAGGGTACATGGCATATGTTCACAGGTATACATGGATAGAGGGCACAGGTCGAATTTGATGGGAAGGGATGATACTTAAGGAGTGAAGTCAAGAGGTGAGAGAGGAAAGTGGCAAGAGGAGATGGAGAGAGACAGGGTAGGGTAAACTATCTCATGTAGAAGAGGCAAGGGGAAGTAGTTGCAGGGGAGGGGAAGAACAGGAAGGCAAAAAGGCAAAACCATATTCTCATTGAATTTGGCTTAGGGAGAGAATCACATACATACTAAGTGGGATATCTCACCCTGCAGGAGAGTAGGGGAAAGGGGGATGAGAGGGGGGATGATGGAGGGGAGGGCATTCTAGGGGGAGGGTAGGTTGGAAGTACCCACTATCAAAGAGGTACAGGATCAAAAGTAGGGAATGGACCAGGTGGGAGGTGAGACGGGTGGGGGGGAAATATAAGCAGTCTTTAACAATATATCTACTATGGTGATGTTTTGCATAGATATACATGTATAACACATACTGAATTGCTTGTCTTCTCAGAGGGAGTGGGTGACAAGGGAGAAAGGGAATGGATCTGAAAATCGAAGTTTTAAAATTAAATGTTTCATAAGATGTCCAGGCACTGGGGCTCAGAGATTCACCTTGCCCTAATGGCAAAGTCAAAGGGGGTATGGGAGAAGATATGGGAGAGAGCAGATTGGATGAGGGGATATCTAGTGGGACTGCTATTCTGGGGTGGTGGGCAGGGGAAAAATGGGGGAAATTGTAACTCAAAATTTGGTGGAAATGAATGATGTAAACCAGAAGTTAATAAAGTATTTGTTTAATAAAAAAAAGAAAATTAAAAAAAAAGAATCAGCTTTGCTGATCTTCAAAATCTAAACTGAAACAACTATGAAGACAATCATATGTGTTGGGAATAATAGAGAGGCAGCTGTTAGAGAAAGACTGTAGGTGTTTAGCTTAATATTCTAGAAAAGTATTCTTAATCTGGGGCCCATGAGCTTGTTTTAATATTTTGATCACTGTATTTTAATGTAAATGGTTTTCCTTGTGATCACAGTACTTTATTTTATGCTTTTATGAAAACATTTTTATGGGAAGGTATCTGTAGGTTTCATCAGATTGTCAAGAGAGACCACGATACATAAAATGGTTAAAAATCTTTGCTCTAGAGAAAGGGACTGGAAGGAGAAACTTGCATTTACTGCCAACATTACCCCTGTTCTGAAGGGAAAAAATAATACCTTTTAGACTCAGAGGCTACCATTTGGTCCTTTTTTTTGCCAGAAATCAAGCCACTAGACAAAAATTCTCCTGGGCAAACCTTCTAAAGTGAAAATAGAACAAGATTAAAAGGCATTCTATATTATATTAGGACTCATTTTAAATTAAATGCCATACCCATTAATCTAGGAATTCTTGGCTCTCAACTCCTGGTTATGACATGGAGACCCACCCTACCAACATCTAAAACAAAATCACCTTTTACTCTTCATTCTGATGAAACTGTATCATGATATCTCTGGTTTCACAATGCTTCCCTTCCCCCAACCCCCACCCCAACACTGTCTAACTGTATTACTTTACATGAGTCTATCTAGTCTCTTAAAAACCTATAACCTGGGGATTAAAAGTACAATGAATTTTAAAATTCAGTCCACTTTAGTCTTTTGGGTAAGAGCCCTTACTCATAGGTTGTCAAATATCTATGTGGCAACCAGTGTCAGCAAGAATTGTTTGATCCAGGTTCTTGCTTGCAAACTTTGATTGTCATGTGCAAAAAGCCTTAAACACACGAATACAACACAAAACAAAAAAACAATTCCATAAGTCTTGCTTTGGGAATCTCATCTCAATTCTTTATTCATCATTCACATTTATTTATTTATATCCTCTTTTGTGGTTATCCTTCTCAGGAATTTGTTCCCTCATTGTCTCTCCCTTTCCCTCCGTTAAGAACATAGAGGGTTTCACAAGAGATTAATTAGTCCAAATAGAATAATGAAAGCCATAAAACTTGCCTGAAAATCAGGACACTGAAAGGGAGACAATCCTTATCTCCATTACAATCAGTAAAACTAGGCTTTTAAAAAAATCTTCTTTATAGATTAGGAAATGGGTAAGGAGAGAAAGGAAAGCAAATGTAAAAACCTTTTTATTTTAAACCATTTTCATACCATTTTTGGATATTTGTTTTAAAGTTAGATGGGACTTTAGGGATCATACAATCACTCTTATTTTATCAATAAGGAAACTGAGATTGAGAAAGGCAGATGGATGATTCAAGGTCATGTGGGACTGGACTACAACTCAGATCTTTGGAATCTCAGTCGACTGTTCTTTCCGTTACTCCAAAATATTAACACAGGATTCCAGATGGACACACAAAGACCTCTCAATGACCTTATCAGCTCATAGGAGCTCCACTATCATTTCTATGCAAATGGATTCCATGTCCATTTATTCTGCTTTATTCTCTTTCTTTAACTCCAGTCTCATATCACCAACTGCATAGGAGGGAGGGAGGGAGGGAGGGAGGGAGAGAGGGGGGGAGGGAGGGAGGGAGGGAGAAAGAGAGAGAGAGAGAGAGAGAGAGAGAGAGAGAGAGAGAGAGAGATCTACATGTATAGACACCTATATATCTCATGGTGTCTCAAACTGAACATGTCCAGAATGGAGCTCTTTATGACTTCCCCCAGATCTACCCCACCTCACAACTCTGGAATCATCAATGACTCTACTCTTCTTCAGCTCCTTTATCCTGCTGTCATATCTGCTCCATTCACTTCCCTTTTACTCACATGTCATCTACCTTTGTTCTGTTTTGTATCACCTCCCACCTGGATTATTTCAATATTCTCTTAGCTGGTTTACTTGTTTCCTGTGCCTTCCCCCATTTCCAATCAATCCTTTATAAAAATATCAGGCTGCCTCTGGTTCAAGCTTGGCCCCAAAGAAGAGAGAAAATGCATCTTTCTCCATCCTTGTCGGAGGTGGGGGGCTGTGGGTGTTGATCACGGCATATAGTGCCAGACTTGGTTGATGTGTTGGTTAGTTTTGTGAACTGATTTTTTCCTTTAACATTTTTTATGAGTAATGGCTTGCTGGATTGGTAGGGTGGGGTGAGTAGGAAGGTGAGATAAATTTATAATAGAAGATTATGTAAAAGCAAAAGATAAAAATGGTAGTTCCTGGCTTCCCCCAGCCCTTATCTTTGTACTGATATAGCTGTCTATCAGCTGACATCTAACTTTGTCAATCCCCTATTTGAAAATCTCAAGTGCTTCCTTATATTACTTCAAGGATAGAACATAAAATTCTCAGCCTGGCATTTCAAACCTGGCTCCAACCTACCTCTCACCTTTCCAGTGTTATTTTGTATTGTATATTTCATTTACATAATCTCTTTTCCAATCAATCAACAAGCATTTATGAAGCTTTATTAGCTGCTCCCTAACACAACATTCTATCTCCTTCCTCTGTACACAGGCTATCTGCCCATGCCTGGAACACACTCAATCCTTAGGTCTATCTATTAGAATTCTAAGCCTCCTTCAGATACAGCTCAAATATCACCTCCCACAATAGGCCTTTTCTGATGCTCTGCTTTTGGAAATTAGTTTGTATTATTTTGTATTTACTTATTTGCACACATATTATATCCCCCTCAATAGAATGTGATTTTGTATTTGCAGCCCTAGCAGTTATATATTAAATACATAAAAGATACTTGCTGTTTAAAAAATCTTAATGACAAAAATTAAGTGTGCATCAATCACCAAATGGGATATGCTGGAATAGAGGAAGAAAAGAGATTTTAAAGCAGAGATAAGAGGACCTGATACTGATTCTGAAGAAAGGGGCATCTTATTAATAGAAATGTTGATAGGTTTTTAAACATCTTTTAAAGGGAAAGGAAAGAGAATAAGGATTTATGGAGTGCATACTATGTGTCAGGCTCTGTGTTAAGAGCTCTTATGAATATTATTGCCTTTGATCCTCATGAAAAATCCTAGGAGGCAGGTACTATTACTATTCCCATTTTATAACTGAAGAAACTGGGGCAAACAGAGATTAACTGACTTGCCCAGGATCATATAACTAGTTAAATATCTAAGGCCACATCTGAACTCCTGTCTTCTTGACTCCAGGCCCAGCAATCTATTCAGTGGCAAACCAGCTGCCTCTCTCTAAAGGGGCCTTTAGAGACCTGCTAAACATAAGTATGTCCTTAGCAGAGTCTGTACCACTACTGAATCAATATCCTTGCAATTAAAACTGACTACAGCAACTCACAGATGGATTTCACTATCTGAATGCAAAGTGAAAGCAAAATATGTAAGGTAATACATTTTATGTCTATTGATCAAATCTATCCAAAGTATGGTCAAAAGCTGATTTTAAAATGGTGTCTACTTATTTCATATACATGCCTAATCCTGTTCTAGCACAAAGCTCCAGGCTTTGTCCTCATCAGCCTCATCAGGGCTAAGTCCCCATCAGTTCTCTCCCTGGCTTTCACATCCTGTCTGCCTGTTGCCCCAGTCTCGCTGAGATGTCTTATAAGAAACCCAAACAAAAGTGCTGGCTCTCAAAAAGTCTGTGGAAGCCTCCTGGTCATCTCATGGCATTTTATTGTTCAAGCCCGTCTTTCCTCACTTTCTTCTCTTTTTTACAGCACTGCTAAGTTGTTTGGAAATAGGATCTTTATTTCTTTAGCATTCAAACCACTCTGATTTCCCTCAGCATTTCCCACAGCCATCACAGAAAACTAGATCTTCTGTCCATGCATAACTTTCTTCAGTTTAGAAGTGAACATAGGAAATAATTTAATAGAACTCCACTTATCAAAATGGTGATACTTGGCAAAGGCAGTGAAATGTTGGTGGAGGGAGGGGTAGTAGAGGGGACTCAAGAGAAAAGCTTATTAAGAAAAGAAAGGAGCCTGGGGGGAAATTATATTTTTTCAGCTTAAACTAAGCTCTCCCCCAACCCTTTTGGAAAGCCAAATGATCACAAATACTCCTCCAATCAAAATTTAATCTCTTTTTCTCTTTCTCCATTTCCATGATACTTAGACTCTGTTTTGTGTTGGTCCCTTTATCTCTAAGAAGAAGCTGCTATATTGAAAGTTCATAGAAAAGACAGTTGTCCTATAGACAATAAAGCCGTCTGCACACCAGGAATTTTTGAACAGAGGCTTTGACAATACAGGCAGAATTTTCAACCTGTTGCTATAGTAGCAGAAGGAATGTGATTCAGGGGCAAACTGCAGTACTGCCACTCTCCATATCCAAATCCCTCCTAACAGGCTACACAAAAGCTCCAGTAAGCAGATGGACATTAACCCTTAGAATACCATTATCCCTTCCTTCAGAAGGGCTCAACACTAGAGAAATGTACTCAATTCTGTTCTAAAAGCAACATCTATTTTTGTGTGTATGTATTTAAACATCCGATTTTAAAACTTTGAATTCCAGATTCATTCCCTTCCTCCTTGTCACCCACCCTTACTGGGAAGATAAGCAATTCAGTATATGTTGTACATGTGTAGCTATGCAGAACATTAAGGAAAACATAGTGGATATATTATAAAAGACTGACTATATTTCCCTCCCTCCTACCACACCTCCTACTTGGTCTATTCCCTACTTTGATCCTGTCCCTTTTCAAAAATGGGTGCTTCCAACTTTCCTCCTCCCTAGCCTGCCCTCCCATCATCCCCCTTCTCATCCCCTTCCCCCCTACTCTCCTGTAGGGTGAGATACCCTATTTAGTGTGTATGTCATTCTCTCCTTAAGCCAAATGCAATGAGAATAAGGTTGACCCATTCCCTTTTGCCTTCCTGTTCTTTCCCTGCACTGTAACCATTTCCCCTTGCTTCTTCTATATGAGATAGCTTACCCCATTCTGTCTCTCCCCATGTCCTCTCATTATATTCCTCTCTCACCTCTTAATTTCACCTTTTAAGTATCATCCCTTCCTCTATCTATGTATACCAGTACACATATATACACACATTCACATATGTATTGATATGCCCATATACCCTCCTATATAGACATATATGTATGTATATATACATGTGTATATGTGTATATATATATATATATATATGTATGTATGTATGCACATACATACATTTCTATTCCCTTCAACTATTTTCATACTGAAAAATGTTTCATCAGTTATAATTATCGTTTTTCCATGTAGGGATGTAAATAGTTCAACTTTGATAAGTTCCTTTTGATTTCTTTTTCCTGTTTACCTTCTCATGCTTCTCTTGCTTCTTGTATCTGAATGTCAAATTTTCTATTCAACTCTAGTTTTTTCATCAAGAATATTTGAAAGTCCTCTATTCCACTGAATGACCATATTTCCCCCTGAAACATGATACTCAGTTTTGCTGGGTAGGTGATTCTTGGTTTTAATCCCAGCTCCTTTGACTTCCAGAATATCATATTCCAAGCCCTTGGATCCCTCAGTATAGAAGCTGCCAGATCCTGTGTTATCCTGATTGTGTTTTCACAATATTCAAATTGTTTCTTCCTGGCTGCTTGTAATATTTTCTCCTTCATCTGCAAATTCTGGAACCTGGCTATAATATTCCTAGGAGTTTTCTTTTTGGGATCTTTTTCAGGAGGTGATTGGTGGTTTCTTTCAACCTCTATTTTGCCCTCTGGATCTAAAACATTAGGGCAGTTTTCCTTGAGAATTTCTTGAAGGGTGATTTCTAGGTTATCTCTTTGATCATGGCTTTCAGGTAGTCCAATAATTTTTACATTATCTCTCCTGGATCTATTTT
Source organism: Gymnobelideus leadbeateri (assembly GCA_011680675.1). Classification (NCBI taxonomy): domain Eukaryota; kingdom Metazoa; phylum Chordata; class Mammalia; order Diprotodontia; family Petauridae; genus Gymnobelideus; species Gymnobelideus leadbeateri. The sequence goes on along the minus strand of WOXC01001280.1, from coordinate 73,983 downwards.
CCAGGTCAGTGGTTTTCCCATGAGATATTTCATATTGCCTTCTATTTTTTCATTTGTTTGGATCTGTTTAATAGTATCTTGATTTCTCATAAAGTAACTAGCTTCCATTTGCTCCAATATAATTCTGAAAGAATGATTCTCTTCAGTGAGCTTTTGAGATTCTTTTTCCATCTGGCAAATTCAACTTCCTCATTGCCCTTTTGGGCCTCTTTTGCTATTTGAGTTAGTCTATTTTTTAAGGTGTTATTTTCTTCAGTCAGGTTGTTGACTCTTCATTTCATAATTTTCTTGCATTTGTTCTCATTTGTCTTCCCAATTTTTCCTCCACTTCTCTTATTTGCTTTTCAAAATCCTTCTTAAGATTCTCCAAGGCCTGTAACCAGATCTTATTTTTCTTGGAAGCTTTTGGTGCAGGAGTTCTGACTTTACTGTCTTCTTCCTTTTCCATGCTTTGATCCTTTTTGTCCCCAAAATAGGAGTGTAAAGTTGGGTTGCTCTGTTTGCTTCCCTCGTTTGCTCATGGTGCCACTCTATTACTTGACTTTTGGGCTTTTTACCACAGTAGGACTCTACTACCAGACAGGGGAGCTTCGTACCAAATTCTGGGGTTTTCTCAGCTGTCAAAGGTATTAGTTGGGTGCCTTCTCTAAAGCCTCCACACATTCTGGCAAGCTGGTCACATACCCCAGGACCTCCACCCTAGACTGCAATCCAGATCCAAGCAGGTTAAAGCAAGAGTGATAACCCCTCAGACTGGTTGCTTGGTCCCCCTACAATCTGCAGGCCAGGAACTGAAGCTGCCACGAAGCAGCAGCTGCACAGCCCCAACACCTCAGCCACTTTTCACCCAGGGGCAAAGGCCAACCACACTCCTAGCTACTGGATCCCAAAGTCCACACTGCACTAACCTCTCACTTTGTCCTTAGCATCTGTGGATTGATAATTCTGGAAACCACCACAGCTGCTGATGATCTGAAGTCTCTTCCAAGGGTGGCTGGTCAAGCCTACCCTGAGGCTAAAACCTCCAGCTCCCAGAGTGCTGTGCTAGCTGCTTGCTGCAGTCCAGCTGGGCTGTCCTCAGTGCGAGGTTAGCTTCTCTGTGGCATTTTATGGTTTCTGTAGCTACAAAATTTCTTCAGAGTCACCTTTTACATATATTGGAGGAGGTTAAAACCAACATCTTGAAAACAGAATAGCTAGGCTAGAGAGGATACAACAAGAAAGGAAAAAGAGAAGCTATTCAACTTGTCCAGTTTTGGGTTAACTGCAGACTGACTTTATTCTTGTGTCACTGTAGTGCTTCTATGGGTAATAATCTTCTTGTTTCTACAATAATGCATCCAGAAATGAAAATTTGGTTCTCATCTAGGCTACACCAGTAAGATTCTTTCAAATAAGTCAATTGAATTAAGCCAGCTATCACATCGATTTTAAACAGTTTACTTATTTCATATTATATTGATAACAAAATTATTTCAGGCAGTTGCTGGGAGTGAGATTACAACTGAGCATTTGCAATCAATAGCTGCCAGCACAGTAGCTAAGTATATCAAGTAACTACAGCCTAAGGGAAAAAAAGGGATCCTTAAACTAGCCTTCCCCATTTTTGTCAGAAATTAAGAGTAAAAACGTATAGACTTCAAGAGGTGACATTCATAAATGCCCTATGAATTCTGGGCATTAAAACTGTGACTTAGAAAAATCATCAAGCCAGACTACCCTATGTAATGATCTAATATTTCCTCTTATTCAGAGAGTTCAAACACCAGGAGAAGAGGAAAAAGTATAACATCTGAGTTTCAGATCAGCTACTTGTGTTATTCACCTCTCTGACCCTCAGTTTCCACATCTGTAAAATCAGTACCCAACTACTAGTCCCACCTATAAAGAAGAAACAATCAACAAAGTAAAGGCACTAGAATTAAGGATTGGGAAAGGCTTCCTGCAGAAGGAAGAAAGCCAGGGAAGCCAAGAGGTGGAAATGAGGAGAGCCAATGAAAATGTCCAGAATCAGGAGTTCCTGGTGGAGGGAGATGGGGGTGAAGGTGCAAGAAGATTGGAAGGCATGTGGGGTGCGGAGGGAAGACTAGGTTATGATGCTTTTTGAATGATAAACAGAAGATTTTATATTTGATCATGAAGGATGACAATTAGGTTTTGAGTCTGGAAGAATACAGATGTACTTGACAGTAATAGTAAAGTCTGGAAGGAGTAAAGGTTGTTAAGAAAGAGTTCAGCTTTGGACATGCTGTATTTGAGATGTCTGCATGACTTTAACATGTAATTGGGGGAAAAATAAAATATATTAAATAAGAAAGATATCTATAGGACAATCAGTTCAAGATGCAAGAAGCTCTTTATAACAGTGAACCATCTCATAAATATAACTAAATAATAGCTCAGTAGGTATGAGTCTGGAAGGTAGACAAAAAGTTAGAAAATCCAGACATCATAAATGCTAATGTCTATTTATCAGTCTGTGTGGCCTCAGGCAAGTTACTTAATCTCCATGTGCCTTGATTTCCCTGGCTATAAATTAGGGATTCAGTGATGAAGGATGACTAATAACAGAAGACTGTAAAGTACTTTGCCAAAAATAAAGTATTTTATTACTATTAATAAGTATCAGCACAATCTGCCCTAGAGACAAAACCTCAATTACATTTTAGAACGTTGGTTTCCTATCTTTCTCAGCCCACACAACCCACTGCAAAGCAAACAAACAAACAAATAAACCAGAAGAAGAATGGGTCACAGGTTGAAAGAGGTTTGGCAAATTCTCTGCTAAACAACGACATTCTTATTTGTTATCCTGGATTTTTGTTTGCTGAGGAAAGAGGTTTTTGATAACAAAGAAGTGTAGCATGACCCCCAAGAAGTGACTCACTATGATATTCCTATGTGTCTATCATGAATTTATGATACTCCCATGGTACAACTCTTCTGGAATTGGGATTGATCATTGCATTGTTCAGAGTTCTTAATTATCTCAAAGTTGTTCATCTTTACAATGCTTTTGTTACTGTATAAATTGTCTCACTTCACTAAGCAGCATTCCATAATTGTCTTCCAAAGTTTCTCTGAACCCATCCATTTTATCATTTTTTATGGCACAATAATATTCCATCACATTCAAAACATAAATTTTTCAGTCATTCCCAACTGATGAGAACCTCTTTAATTTCCAGTTCTCTGCCATTAAAAAAAAAGATATGCTATAAGAATTTTTGTACACAAGAGTTCTTTTTCTCTTTTTATGATCCTTTTGGTATAGAGACCTAGTAGTTGGGTCAAAGGCTATGTGCAATTTAGTAATTTTGGGGGCAAAGTTACAAGTTGCTTTCCCAAAACAGTACATTTTATCGAGGTTTTGCACATATATAATTTTAATAGGGGAATATTTATTGAATGTTGAATATTAAATGACTTTATTTTATTTATCAAACTAAAGAAACTAAAACTTAATTTAAAAAATCAACACCTAATCTTTATTTTTAATATACAAACTTTGTAAAGGTCTAATTTTATTTTATATTATTGGCTTTTTGGAGGGGGGAAGCCAGGGAAATTGGGGTTAAGTGACCTGCCCAAGGTCACACAGCTAGTTAAGTGTTAAGTGTCTGAGATGCATTTGAACTCAGATCCTCCTGACTCCAGGGCTGGTGCTCTACTCACTTCGCCACCTAGCCACCTCTAAAGGTCTCATTTTAATTAAAACCTTCCCCTTGCCCTAAAACACACAACAATTTTTTTAGCCTTATCTTCTTGGCAAAAAAGGAATATTTCAGATGGACCATGCTCCCTAACCCAACAAAGAGGTGGTGGTAGCTTTTAAAGACTGGTGACCAAATGTGACCTTTTAGAATTTAAAATTAAAATTTTTTTTGCATTCCTTGTCTGTACCAACCAATCTTACGATTGAACACCATGGACTGAGCCATGGGCAAAAAGTGACGACAGGAATCAAAGTATGGTGAGGGAAAAAGGGGGTTTGGCAGCGGAGAAGGTCTAGATGACTTTTCCTTGACTGAGTTGAAGCCAGTTAGAGTCCCTGAGCAGGAATAAAGCCCTCCTGGGAGGAGGAAGGAGAAGGGCAGGCAGCTCACCTGATCAAGACAGGAACAGTGTTTCAACAAGAATTACTACTGAGGTAGACATAGCATCTCAGAGTGTTTAGAAGAGAGTCATTCCCTGAAATACGAGGCAAGCAAGTCAGTAGATATGCCCCCTTCTTCCTCTTGCACCAGGGCTTCAAGGAAAAATCAAGACGAAAGAAGGAAGTAGGTATAACAGTAGTAGCAGCTGTAGCCACCAGGTTTGTTTTTTTGTTGTTGTTGTTGTTTTTCAGGCAAAGAAAAGCTTAGTTTATTAAAAGTTTGCCATATTGGGTAGACTCTTAAGGCTTTTATTGGATAAGTGGACTTGTATTGGACACAAAATAAGTCTGTGCTAGAAAATTCTATGGTGCTCTCACACCATGTGGTGTCAGATGGGGTCTTTTTTTTTTCTGGTTTACATCATTCATTTCCACCAGATTATGAGTTACATTAGCCACCAGGTTTTATCAAAGATTGGGAAAACCACTCCACTCCCAATGGGCTCCAGATCTCAGGCAACCTTACCACGGTGAGTGGGATGTCAGTACATTAGGATGTTCCTGAGCACACTCAGCAAATGTATGCATGTCTATGATGAGGATGAAGTGTTTTAACATTCTATGGGAATTTGGGCTCTAATTCTGTTGAGAAATATGCCTACTGCAATAAACTCTTTTCCCTTTAAATTCTTCCATCTAATCCAATAAATTATTAAGTGCCTTCTAAATGCCAGGCTAGTCAGATATTGGCATCTGCATGCAATGGTACCCTGGCCAGCCTTAGGGGAAGGCAGCCCTCCTGTCTTCTTCAACCATTAATCAAACTCTTGTATTTTGCTGGGTACTGTACTAAGCACTAGAGATACAACGAAAGACAAAAATATCATCCTTGTCTGCAAAGAACTTACTTTCTTATCTTCCACATAGACACTTAATTGTAGAATTGAATCTCACTGCCCTACCTGTTAACTATAAATCAGTCACCTAAGGGTTTCTATGTCTGGAATGACAGGGAACTGGGAATGAACATGCAGAGGTAACCATAATTAGAGGAAAATCCCTGTTCCATATAGGATTAACAAAAATGTAGCTGTCAATGGTTGGTCACATTTTTCTCCTTAGTCAGGAGAAACTAAAGAGTTCCATTTCCAGTCTCATCTTTGGCTTTTATCAGCTAAACAATACTTTCCCCCTCCTCCACGACACTCCACCTCCCTGATGCCATATAGCCTTAAAGCTGGACCATAGATTCTGTATGAGCTATCAGGACTACTTTCCACTGCCCTTCAGGTTTTGCATAGATGGAATCTATGCAAAAAAAACCATCAGGAATTTTAACAGGCTCTAGAGATGGTTAAAATGAATATCAAGGGCAACAGTACTTAGAACACAAATATCTAAAAAGGTAGTCAGTAGGTAGGAGTACAAAGGTATAGAAAAAAATCTGAGGGAGCTTGGAGGGACTGCATGCTTATGCACATGCTATTTTAGCCATCAGCAGAGAGCTGACTCTTTCCTCTCCACAGCATTCAAGAGGCCAAGCATTTGGATCACCAAAGGGAAGGTTCTGCATACCTTAGCAAGGGACTTAATATAGCCACTGCTTTAAGAGGTGTGGTATGCATAGAGACTAGGGGCAGCTAGGTGGGGCCTTGGAGCCAGGAAGACCAGTATTCCTAAATTCAAATCTGACCTCAGGGCACTATTAGCTGAGTGACTCTGGGCAAATCACTTAACCTTATTTGCTTCAGTTGCCTCATCTGAAAAACGATCTGGGGAAGGAATGGCAAAGTACTCCAATGTCTTTGCTAAGAACCCAAGATGGCATCACAAGAGTCAAGCAAGACTGAAAAACTCAACAAGATGCATAGAGACTATTTAGAATACAGCAGCAGATCTTTCAGGCTAATTCTGGCTGGTCTGTATTGAGGCAAGGTAACCCATGAAACACTTTCATCATCTTCCATAACTGAGCACTTGCTTGCTTCTCAGCCCTAGTTGGGGGTTGAAGCAACCCAGTTTCAGGTTTGTGCTTCCTTGGCTTACCCCTAGACCCCAAGCTAGAAGACTTCCATACTTCTCCAGGAACTTTTTGTCTGGACCCCGTACCTAATGCCCATAGACTGGCTATCTCTTCGTGTGGACCTTCAAGGCTGGCAAAACATACTTTGCATTGCTGATTGCTTCTCTGTCAATTTTTTTTTTTTATCCTTGCTTTGAATCGTTATGAGAGAGCCTGCTTGTGTGTTCTGCTTCTAATGACTGCCATCTTGAGGAGCTGACTACCAAGAAATTTACATTCTAATGAAAGAAAAAACACACATAGGGGAGTGCAGCCAGAGAGAGGTACTTTGGTCCAGATAGTTACAAGGATGATAAGAGAGAATATGGGGGGTAGAGAGTGAAAAATAAAAGGTGGGTGACCTGAGTGGTACCTTGTTACACAAATGCTGTTTTTTATTATGAACGAAACAAAACTACTTGAATACACAACAAAAAAAGTTTGTATCTATTCTTATTATGTTATTAATATTAAATGTTAATATTATAATATTAACATTTACTGTATTACTATTTATTATAATATTAATTAATATATAAACAATAGTTAATATTATAATTTTATATATAAACAATAGTTAATAATATTAATATATAAATAATATTATAATATTAATAATAAATTTAGCACAATAATGCCAACAGTGTTCTGCTTGTGCCCCCTTCTGATCTGCCCTCCTCCTCTTTTCTATATTTTCAATGATTCATCAATGCTCCTTTTTTTTTTTAGAAATCTCCATCATTACCACTTCCTCTCCCCAAACCCAAAGCTGTCCTCTGTAACAAGTACATTCAAGCAAAACAAACATGAAGATTGACTTTGCCTAATTCCGTACCTCTTCTCTGCCACTTCTCTGGCGAAAGGAAGGAGGCTTCATCATTAGTTTTTTGGAGCCCTGACTGGTCTTTGGTCAGAGTTCTCAAGGTTTTCAAAGTTATTTTCCTTTCAATTAGCATAGTCATTATACAAATTATTCTCCTGGTTCTGCTCATATCATACTATATCACTTCACAAAAGTGTTCCTGGGCTTCTCTAAATCTGTCCCTTTTGTCATTCCATTCCATTCATATATCATGATTTGTTCAGCTGTTCCCCTATTGATAAGTACCCATCAACTGTCTTCAGTTTTTGCTACCACAAAAAGTGCTGCTATAAATACTTTAGTGTATACATACATATATATATATATATATACATATATGTCTTTACTCTCTGTCTTTGGCCTTTTTGTTACCCATGGAATGTTTAGAGATCTAGAGGAAGGCCTCCAGCATGTTAAGTGAACTTTCTCCTTCTCCCCCATGATGATTTATGGGAGAACATGGATAAGTTATACAGGATGGGAAGTTAAGTATCTCTTGTACCCCTGAAGGCAGCAGCTCCACCAGTAAGATTACAAATCCATTGAAACACACACATGTGCACACACACAGAGAGAAGAGAATAAAGGTGAGGCCTGAAATAGTGGATAGAAAGCAATTTTGGAGTCTGGAAGACATAGTTTAAGTCCTGTGTCTAACACATATTGGTAGTGTGACCATGGGCAGAATGCTTAACCTGTCAGTGACTGTAATGGAAATGCAGATTTAAAGATCTTCCCTGCCCCTAGCTTAAGTGCACCTGGAGCCTGTGGTGGGAGGCTTGTTTTTCAGGAAAGCCCACACCTTGATACTTTGTGATTGGGCAGTGGGTCCAGAAGGTTGTTACATTCTCTGAGCCAGGAGAAGGCTATATAAACCCTGAGGAGAGGCATTGCTTTGGGGCTCACTTTGAGAAGTGTTGTGTGATTTGACCAGATGAGACTCTGGGAAGCCGTTGTTGAGAGCCCCCCGGCTTTGAAAACCCAGATGTTGATGCTTCCCTCTCTGGTAACTGTGATTTGGTATTGATGTATGTAATGTTGGGACAGTTTGGAAGCCTGTCTGTAACTCTGAAGTTCTGTAACTCTGAAGTTTGGGGTGCTGACCTTTTTCCCCTGAACTAGGTAATGTGTGTTTGTTTGATTAAAGTAAGCTTGTTAACCCATTTTGAGTTGCTTTCCTTTTGAAAAGCAGATCTAAGAACCTGTGTTGGCAGTCACCCTGGGGATATTGGGGTACTTGCCGCTACAGTGACCCAGTCAAGTCTCCAAGACTCTTAAGTTACAACTGAGTTATCCATCTGCATCCGTAGAGGGATTCTGATAAATAAAGAAAGCAAAATAAAGAACAGATCCTTTAAGCTGAGTTGCTAAATTAGGGAAGGGAACAAAGACATATTAAGTTCCTACTATGTACGAAGCACTGTACAAATATTATCTCATCTGATCCTCACAACAACTCTGGGAGGTAAGTGCTATTATTATCCCCAATTTACAATGGAGGGAAATAAGGCAAACAAGGAATAAGGGATCTGAAACTAGATTTGAATCCAGGTCTCCAGCTTTCTATACACTGCGCTATGTAGCTGGATGGCAAGACTTTTTTTTTTCTTTTGGTTTACACTAAAACCCGAAGACAGACAGACAGACACACACGCACGCACGCACGTACGCACATTTCTATTTATATGGTAACAGGTTTCAATATATAAGTAAAGTAAATGAGAAAAAGATAAAAACAAAGACACAATCAGGAGTAAAATGCAACCAGATCGAGAAACTAAAAAGTATCACACTATTCATAGGAGGAAGTATTGAAAAGATTTGCAAACTTAAAGGTCACCAGTATGTTAAGAAGTCTATCACCTTATAAGCTGTATAAACTATATTTTTCATTTATTCATTCATATTCACAAGTAATGGACATATGAGGAGAATAAGCCTGGAGAGCAAGAGGAAGCTTTTGAACTTAATATATAACTTGCTGTAGATAGTGATTAAAAAAGTTACCAGAAGCTAATGGTTACCCACTTCTGAAATACCAGACCTAGGAATCCATGTAGTTTTTGTTCGTATCATATCAATAAAAGAAACTTAACTTTTGAATCTTCAAGAATTAGAAGGTCTCTTTCAGCTCTAGAGTCATGATTTCTAAGTATTTAAACACAGGACTGCAAAAAAAAACCTTAAGAGACCATCTAGTCTTACTTATAATGGAATACACTGATGCTCAAGGAGCTTGGTAAAGAATTCGCTGATGACTACAAAATTGTATTGTGTAAGATTTGAATTCAGGTCGGCAAACCACCCCACTATCTTTGCCAGAAAACCCCAATTGGGGTCATAAACAGTTGGACACGACTGAACAATGAACTCCCTCCATGTGACTCCACATCGTGTTCTTTCTGAAATACTTTCATCCAATGCCTCACTGGGTTATTTTTACCTTTGTTACAGGAACTTCAAGGAAAAGAAGGAAAAGCTGGAGGAGTATTTATGAACTTCTCTCTAGGGCAGAGGTCTTCATACTGTTGTCATGGATACCATCAAACAAGGTCAATAATCTAAGTCATGCATGAATCTCAGACATTGCTACTGGCCCAGCTCTTCCCCCCAACTTTTGAGTGGTGCTATCTCTCTAAACACAAACATACACATGAAATTTTTCTCATGGTCATTGCATGTACAGACATGCATGGTCATTCCATGTGTGGCCTAGCATACACCTGAGTAAATGCATTTTTCCCTTTTGATTTTATTGAGATGTATAATGTAATACACATAATTTTTTTCCCTTATTTGATTGAAAACTTGAGGGTTGGGTTGGAAAATTACTTCTCTCCCCACCTGTTTGATTCAACAGTTTTTGTTTTTTTTTCTGGGGGGGAAGTGGGGATGGAAGCATTTGTGAATATTGCATTTTTAGTACTTAAAGGCAGAGCATTGGATAGAACATTGAACCTAGAGCTGGAAGACAACTTCAAATCTGGCCTCAGACACTTAATAGTTGACTGTCTTTGGACAAGTTGCTTAAGCCCTGGCTGCTTCAGTTTCTTCATCTGCAAAGCAGGAATCACAATAACACCTATCTCACAGGGTTGTTGTGAGCATCAAATGAAACTTTATTTGTAAAGTACTTTGCAAACCATAAAGCACTATATAAATGCTAGTCATTGTTGCTGTTATTGCTGTTATTAAAGGGGACAAAATTGGGCACCACCCAGGCTTCTCCCCCTGTGAACAAAGGCCCACAATCTCATGACACACCATGAATCCATGCCCAAGAAATATCCAGCTTAATAAGTATAAACTGCTACACAGCGTAAATTCCAAAACTGACCATGCACATGGTTCCAAATGAAAGCCAGTGTTATATTTGTTTGCAAAGAGAAAGCTGATCAAGCATGTGTGTCAGACTGACATATGTTCACTGTGAGAATGTACTGGTTCTTCTGGCCTGAGCAATTCCTATTCAGATTTCCTGGACCATTTTTCTTTAAAACTACTTAACTGCTTCACACTCTAATGTAATCAAGATGCAATTCACATGGCTGTTTAAAAATAACAGGGCTGTTTAAAAAAAATGCCGTGTATCAAATTTACCTCCCCACGATCCAGACAGATCAGCTTTTCCTTGAACATCTTTCTCTCTTGCTTTGCAATCTTCTCCATATCCACCCAGTTTTCAAAGTCTGAATTATTTTACAAACTGAGGGCAGCAGTTGCATTCTTTTACATGCCAATGCCATCAGCTTCTTAAGTTTAGAACAAATATTTGAAACAGATGCCCCTAGCTAACAATGCAGGGCTTGATGAGAATGAATTGCTCTCTCACCCACTGCAAGTGAACAGAGAGGCCCTTGGCACCGCTAACACAGAAAAAAACCTGCTCCCCAGCCACCTCCTTCTGCCTCCAAAGCATCCTACATACTACTTTACAAAGATCCCTATTTTTTGAATGTCATATATTGCAAATCTGATTTCTTTTCTTGTGACGTTTTTTTCCTGGAAGGACTAACACTTCTATAGAAAGGGTATAAAAAGTCTCTATGTAATTTCATTAATTTGCCTCTTTTACTTTCTCAAACCCTGCCCTACCCCCCCCCACCCCCAGTCACTTGCATTCAATAAACTTTTAATTACCTTTTTGTTGTGGGTTTTTTTTTTAAATCAGAGAGACAGAACACCTTCATGGCCCCATTTAAGGGCTATCTAACTGAAGCCATTAATCATTCTTATTTTTTTTTTTTGAGAGTTGTACAGGTACTGGAAAGTACATGACAACCCCTAGCACCTTTCTGCCCCTTAAAACCTATTAATAAATCTTTGTAACCCTTTCCTTTAGGGGCAAACCATAACTCCGACTCGGAAAGGTAAAGTTTCATTCCAATATCGTGATATCAGGTTACAAGCCTGAATATCACAGAGAAATGAAAAGACATTTCTTTGTCCCATAACTTCCAAGAAGTCAACCAAAGAAACAAAAACGTTCTGCAGTCCTAGTTTGTCCAACCAACAAGAAGGATCGGTGTCGAAGCATTTAAATGTGATGAATGGAGTCCTCTGCACACTGTACTTACCAATAAGACCGAATGGAGCACTTTCCCAGTCCCACGCTGGCCCTGTAGCTCAGTCTCTTCCTGAAGTTATAATATATGTGACTGTGTGTGGGGGTGAGTGAGTCTGCGTGTGTGCCTGTGTAGGTATGCACTTTGCATGCTTGAGCAGAACCCAAGGCTGTCTGTCTGCCACTCAGTCCTCTTGTCTGTGTGGGATGGGCCAACATGAGGAAAAAAAAAAACAACCAACCAACCCATACAGGTTAACTCACTGGCTTTCCCAGCAGTGACACACCCTAAGAGGGAGGGAGAGCCAGGAGAAGCTGATAGACAGGGACGTTTTAGTGGTTCTATACAAAGATCCTACTTTCGATTCTATTTTGAAAAAAATACTTACTGAATTTTAAGGGCAATTGCCTACACAAAAGCAGTCTGGATAGGCAAATTATAGGGGGATAATTAGATCTCAAAGCAGTTTAATACGGAGGTTATTTTCTAAACATTTTACTCTTAAAATTTATATCTGCACATTATTTATATAGTGGTCCTACAATGAACTTCTTAAATGCAGCTATTACTGGCTTCCAGAAATGAAGGTGAGGGCAAGAGGTTTAGTATAGCCTGGAGAAAACAAAACTGATGGTGAGTCAACAAAAAAGGACTTTAGTCTCTGGATCTCGCCCTACCTGATCCACCAGGGCCCCAAAGCCAGGTAACTCCTCAGTTTATACAGTGGATTAGTTTCAGGGAAGTCATATTTAATCTTTTTTTTTAAAAACAAAACAAACATTCCTATTTTAAATGCCCCGTGGAAGATAGTTATAATAGACCTAAAGATCAACTGTTTTGCAAACTGAGGAATCCTTCAATGAGGTGAATGATCACTCCTAATAATCACTCCTAAATCACACTCGCAATAAAATTGTTTGGCAGTCACTTTCCACTTCCTTCATTTTTTTATGGTGACTAGAAGAGAATCAGATTAGTGAATTTGAGTAAATGAAGTCTGACAGCATGTCTAATACTACCAAGCCTAACATACCTACATTATGCCAACATAATTCAAGTGGTTCTTTTTGCCACAATGTGTTCCTGGAAACTGTAATATTAAGTGTATCCTTGTAAAGCTAAAGCATCTCTTCAGCATTTTGAAAGAGCTTTGGGTTTCTCTTATGCAATTATCACATTCCACTTTGAATTATACTGATTTGTCTAGTACTAGTATTACTCCTATTAGAGTCCCTGTTTTCAAAGAGTTTATAATCTTATTTTTGTCTTCCCCCTCTTTCCTTAGGCAGAGCTCAGTATATATATATGGCAGATAAATCTGTAACTGGGGAGTTGGGTTCTTGAGCATGGGCTCAGCAAATTATAACAAAACAAAATGTAAACATGATCCATAAAAATTCAGGATATAAAAACTATACATTTTTATAAAAATATTAAATAGTAAGAACTCATGCAAAGTCACAGAATTCTACAGAAGGAAGGAAATTTAAAGATTCAATCTCAGATAAGGTAACTGAGCCTTAAGGTGGGATCGGTAACTTGTCCGAGGTCAAAGAGGTATTTAGTGGCAAACATGGAAATAGAATCCAGGTCTCCTGACTCCTAGGCTATGATGATTTCCATTGCAGCACATAATTTCTCTTTATAAGAGTCCTATTTAATGGACATAAGGATTATATAAGGGGCTTTCATGTATTACAGTAATAATGTTTACATGGTGTCTTAAGGTTTACAAAGTGCTTTACATATGTCATTTGATCTACACAACAATCCTGTTGTAGGTACTATTTTTAATCACCGTTTTATAGATGAGGAAATCAAGCTTAAAGGAAGTTGTGATATGCCAAGGACCATTGTATTTACAGCTAGTAAGTTTCTCAAGAGAATCTGAACTCAGGTCTTCCTAACACCAAGTTTACTACTCTATTGTACCACCTAACAGCGTAAGACTCTACTGTATCACATTTGATTTTAAATGAATATGTAATCAATAATAAATGCTTAATAAATCATTTCTTTTCGTTTGTGTTCTTAGAATTAGGAAGTCCCTTTTGAAGGAACTATATCCTTCAGTGAGCTTTTGGATCTCCTTTTCCATGGCTCTCATTTCTCTTCCCAACTTTTCCTCTACTTCTCTTACTTGATTTTCAAAATCCTTTTTGAGCTCTCCCATGGCCTGTGACCAATTCATATTTTTCTTGGAGGCTTTTGATGGAGGAACTTTGACTTTGTTGTCTTCTTGTGATTGTATGTTTTGTTCTTCTTTGTTACCAAAGTAAGATTCTATAATCTGACATTTTCATGCTGTTTATTCATCTTCCCAGCCAAATACTTGATTTTTTTAAAGCAATTGGGGTTAAGTAACTTGCTCAAGGTTACATGGCTAGTCATCATTTATGTGTGGGTGCACATTTTCTGAAGCCGGTTTCGATCCTGGGTCATCCCAACTCCGAGGCCGGCGCTCTTACTCACTGCGCCATCTAGCTGCCCCTAAATACTTGATTTTCTAACTCCCTGTCAAGGCAGTACTCTGCTTCCAGTGGGTGTACTATCCCAGGCTTCTGGCGTTTTGTATCAGTCACTGGATCCCCCACTGTCTGTGGGCCCAGAGCACTGAAAGCAGCCCCTGCTGCTACTGCTGCTGTCCCGGGGCGACAGCCAGACCAAGTGTTACTCTTTTACCCAGGTCCCACAGTGACCTTCCATGCTGTTCTTGGAGTTTGTGGGTTGAGAAGTCTGGAGATCACCACAGCTGTCAGCGATATAGTCCCTGAGCCTGCTCCTACCTCATGGAGCCTGGCACAGCACACTGGGCCGTGCTCTGCTCCCAGTCCAATGCGATATACCCTTCCTATGGGTCTTCTAGGCTGTTGGGCTGGAGATGTGCTTCACTCTGTCGTTTTGTGGGTTATACAACTCTAGAATTTTTTTACAATCATTTTTACACATATTTGGAGGAGCTTGGGGGCGAGCTCAAGCAAGTCCCTACTTTTACTCTGCCATCTTGGCTCTGCCCCAGGGAGTCTCTTTTAAATGACTTGGATAATTCATGTACCTCAAGAGAGCTACTGATGGAAGTCTGAAGTAATTCTTTCAAACTGCAGATAAATTTTTCTGTAGCAAGCAGAGGTGTGAGAGTGGAAAATAAGAACTTTCTAGAACTTAGCCCTCATTCATTATCTTTCCTTTACCATTCTCCCTAAACAAGGACAAAAAAAAGTCATAAAAGGGTGATTTGATGGGGCATATGGGAATAGAGAGGGAAGACTAGTCATACCCCTTTACTTTGGTGATAGTGGTTTTTGTGAGTATGTAGATATTTATAGACTAATTTTATGTTTATCAGTTAGCCTCAGATTTTTGTTTAAAATACAAAAACCCAACGCATTAACTAGCCTGAAAGCCATACCTCTTTTCCCAATACTGCTGACTTCTTGAGTCATTGCCTATTTGAGGAAGTCCTGAAAGCTACAGAAATTAAATTCATACTTGATTTTTCAGGAACACATATATTCTAAAATATTAAGTAAAACTGTAATGGAAAACACCTTCATTGAACTAAGAAAAAGGTTTTAACTTCCCTCCATAGTGAACTTTCATTCACATCAGTGTGAACACATATGTTATTCATCTATATACCAAGTTATTCATCTGCTGATTTTTCAACCTCCCATCTTTGCCATTCTTTCTGTCTCCTCAAGAATAATTATTATAAATCATTGATTTATAATTCCCTATCATCCCCTAATATCCCTATTGCAATTCCCTAATTCCCTAAATGAAAACCACTTCCAAGGTCAAAGAGGGTATTTTCAGCTCAATTAAACAAATATTTATTAAGCATTTTCTATGATCAAGGTGAAAGAAAGTATCGTATGGTGGATTAGAGACCTTACCTCAAAGTCAGAACAACTTGGGTCCAAGTGTTGCCTCAAACCCATATTATCTGTGTGACCATGGACAAATTACACAATCCTTCAAGTCAGGCAACTTTCCTTAGATTTTAAGTTATAGATGAGCTATTGATCTATACCTGTGAAAGGAGAACAACCCCAGGTCTATACAACAACAAATCCCAAAAAGCACATACATGGCACCATGTAAAAATTGGACTACAAAGACAAAAATAAAACAGGCCTTGCCCCCATGCTTGCAAACTACTTCCACTTTTTTATAAGCTTGAAGTATGCGGCCATATGTTGGTAGAGGAAAGTGTTAAAGTGGAAATATTGTTGTTCAGTCTTTTTTTTTCAGTCATGTCTTCATGACCCCATTTGGGGTTTTCTTAGCAAATATACTGGAGTGGCTTATCATTTCCTTTTCCACCTCATTTTACAGATGAGGAAGCTGAGGCAAACAGGTTTAAGTGATTTGCCCAGGTCAGACAGCCAATAAGTGTCTGAGGCCAGATTTTACTAGCTGCCTCTAAAATGAGTATTGGTCAGGTCTAAACTCCATGTTGCATTGACTGTCTTATTTGACTTCATAAAATATTAGGAAAAAACCCCAACAGTTACCAAAGAAAACGCTAAACAAGTTTGGTTTAATAATTCTTTCTGCATAAATAGGCTAGCCTGCTTCTCACAATGAAGGACTGATTACATCTTAATCTCTTCATCCACAATGCTCTCTTAGATGTCATTTTCATAAAAGATGACCTTCCAACAAGATATATTCTCAGCTCTGTTTCTTGCTCTCAATTAGAGACAAAAGAAAATTAAAAGTCTACATCAGGGACAGAGAAATCACAGATCTCACTTATATAGAAAATTATTTTTTTCAAAACATTTTTACTTCTAATTTTCATTAGCATAGTGCCTGGTCCATGGCAAATGCTTACTATTTACTGATGCCTTCTGCAGGTTTATTCAAGGTACTTATTTCATCAACACTACCATCCTTGAACATAGATTATAACTGTTTTACTTACATACGGAAATTTGTAAGTTCAAGGTTGTTGTTTCTAGTATTTATTCTACCCTAGTATAGCTGTAGTTTCTAGACTAGAATCCTCAATAGAATGCCAATGAACAATTTTAATTCAATATCTATTAAGCACTCACTGAGTGAAAAGCTCTGTGCTAAGAGAAATAAAAAGTTTAATTAAGACATGATCCCTGTCTTTATACTACATTCCTAGCCCATATGACACATAGACAAATAGCCATACTACATAATAAATGCATGAGAGGTACAAGAAAATTGCTATATGAGGTCAGGGAAGGGGTTACCAACCAGAAGGGGACTAGAGAAGTGTTCTTGGAAGAGTTGATTTTTTTAAAAATGGATAGGAATTAAACCAGTTGAGAATGTGGGGCAATGGATAGCATTTTCCAGACACAGGGAATATGGTGGGCTCAATGAGAATACTGAGCAGAGATCAGATGCCAGAGATATCGCATATACGGAGAATCAAAGTAGGCGCACTAGGACGCACAGCCGACAGGATGCCTGCCTGGAATGGGAAAGACTCATCTTCTGAGTTCACTTCTGGCCTCAGGCACTTACTAGCTGTGTAACTGTGGGCAGGTTACTTAGTCCTATTTGCGTTAGGTTCCCAATTTATAAAAATGAGCTGTAGAAGGAAATGGCAACCCACTCCAGTATCTCTGCCAAGAAAACCCTAAATGGGGTCACAGAGTCAGACAAAACTGAAAACAACTACAAAAGAATTAAAGGGCTTGATGAGTGATAATTTACAAGAAGTGAGTGAGACCAGTCAAAGATAAAGACAGATATCTAAAGAATAGAGAGGGACAGAGAGTATTTATCAAGCACTTACTGTATACCTGGAACTGTGTTAAATATAAGGGATGCAAATATGAACAAAAAAGACAGTCTTTACCCTCAAGGAGCCCATATTCTAATAAGGGAAGAAAATATGTAAAAGAGGGATGGAAATGGGCAGGGTAGAGAGAAGTAAATCCATGCAGGATGGGGGAAGATATATGGTGAGAAGGAGGAGAAGTCAAAAGAGTGAACTGAAATAGTGGTCCCAGGATGGAGCGTTCTCCAAAGTTAATATTGCAATCTTGAATATGAGACACTGAATGAATGGCTTTATTCTGCAATGCAATAGTGATACCAGGAGGGAAAAAATTTTTAAAGGGGAAATCAATAAGCTCAGTATTAAATATAATTGACCAAAGAATTCACCAGCCCACCTTACCTTAAAAAGTATTTCAACTTACTGAGGCTAGTTCTCAGATGACAGGCATGCAACTTAATTCCTTGGTCCAAACTCAAAACCTTCCCTGTTATAACATGCCCTGACAAAGCTTGTGTTCTTCTGCTATAGATTTGGAGAAACCTAGGTTCTCCAGGATAAGTGTAAAAACTTTACGACAAGAGAAACTCACATCTAAATAGTTACCTGGTCTGAAGTAGATTAATTAGCTCAGGTGATAATGTTGCATACAAAGTACCAATTGACAATGATCAAAGGTCCAGTGCTTCATGGATCAATTAAGTTCTCTGTGTCCTCGACTGATTGACTCTAGACTTTCTCCTGGCTAAATGGCCTCAAACTATGTGCCTTTGGTTATCAGGGGGCAAGGCAATACATTATAACTAAATCAACACATACACCACTTCCATTACTATCTAAGAGTAAAAGCAATGAGGCTGTAGTGACATCTCTTGGTTTGGACCTGTGATTTATTTGTATGGGAAACTCCCATTAGTATAAGAATTTCCTTCTACCAACACAGATCAGCCAGTGTTTCTGCAATTTATAGGCGTATATTATTGCTTGGAGGTGCTGACAGGCTAAGTACTTGCATGGTATTACAGAGTTGCTATGTGTCCGAAACAGAACTTGAACCTAGGTCCTCCTGATTATAAGGCCAGCTCTCTGTCTCAAACGACACCATGCAGCCTCTTTAGTATCTTCATACACATTCTCTCTCACACAAACACAGACTTAGTGTGTGCACCCGCATATTAAGTTTTCTCTGCATACTACTGGAATTCCATGAGTTGCTGCCTGGGATTTTTGCTTTCATGGGAAGTTTGGGGTTACCAAAAGAGCTTTCACAGACGATAATGGAAACCTGTGACCTTTAACTAATGAGGAACTCAGAAGAATGGGAATAAAAAATGTCATCACCAATGATAGGAAGAGAAAATCATGTGGTCATGTGTCAAAGGATGATTGGTGGATAGCTATTGGTGCCCTAACAAGATCCAGAGAAAACAAGAAAAGCCTTTTTTTTTTTAACACATAAGATGTATCCCTTATGATGAACTTACAGAAGGACATGGCACAAGTCTCATAGGAAGGCTGATTTTTTGCATCATTGAAAGAAACTTCCTAATGAACAAGACCATAAATTCATCTGAACATTAAGAATGTATGTATAAGCTTCTGTAGATGAAACACAGCATGTTAATGTTATTAAAACACTGTGAACTGAAAAGTGCCATATAAGTATATGTTCTCATTACCATCCTCCACCAGGAATTATGCACAAAGAAATGGAATAATCTGCTGCTGACTTAAACCATTTGGGGGAGGGAGAAGAGAAGAAACGAAACCATATAATTTTGAGAACTCTGATCACTCCTAATTCAATCTTACTTCATCAGTGCCTGAGGCAGAGTCCATAACTGCACAAGTACCAACAGGTAAATCCTGAATAACCTGAAGATCGGGTAGCAAAAGCCACAGAACTTGTTAGCACAAATGCTGCTGAGCTGAGCGTGTTCTTTTAGGAACTTAGCTGGTTTCATGCCCTTCCACAGAGACAAAAAGAAAGAAAAGAAGCACTTTCCTATTTCATAATATACTTCCACTCCATTTGCCCCTGCAGGGCAAGCTACCATCAAAATGAGCAATGGAAATGGTGTTACACAGCCTTTTATTTAGGGCGTGCAGGATTACAATATGCTATAGAACAGCATAAAGGGCTGACCTTGAGGTCAAGAAGACCATTCAGGTTTAGGTCTTACCTCTGGCATGTGCTAGCTATGTGATCCTGGGCACATCACTAAACTCTCAGTCGTAACTAGCTAAGATTCTAAGTCACAATGAAGACAAGAGCATGCACTGGTAGAGGGGATTTCCTCATCCAATGAGAAAACATGTCCATTTCCTAGACCCCATACCTACTTTATGACTATGATCCAATCAAGAGCCCACTATGTGCAAGACACCATAGGGAATATAAATAAATGAAAACTGATTTACCAAGTGTTATGCCCTTAGTACTCAATGCAAATAGAAAAAGTGAGATGGCCCTGACTCGCAAGGAACTTACACTCTAATTGGAGGATATAACACATAAAAGACAGTTGAACTGTAGGGCAAAGGGAAAGGCCTGGAAATCCTAAGGGGGCTTCTGCTGATAAATGACAATGCTCAGAGGTCTTTGGGTTACAGAAACAGCCAAGGTGACAGTGTAGGGCATAAAGGCAAAGCAAACGGTAAGGCCTGGAGGACCATAGGAGGCATGAAGAGTCACAAGCCATGTCTTACATCCAGCTTCTAAGACACACAAATGACTGAGTCCTTTTCTGAACTATTGTTAGGTGTGTGTTAGTTCTGTCTTCCCAACTAGGCCCTGGGTCCCCGAAGGGCAGTTATATTCAATTTAATTCAGCAAGAGCTTATTATTAACAATAACGACAACTAGCATTTACATAGCACTCTAAGGTTTGAAAAGACTTTACCCTTGTGATCTCATTGGATCCTCACAGCCCTGACAGGCAGGTGCTATCATGATTATTATTCCTGTTTTACAGATGAGGAAACCAAAGTTGAAAGAGGTTAAGTGACTTGCCCAAGGTCACACTGCTAGTCAGTGTCAAGTGTCTGAGACTGGATTTGAACTCAGGTCCTCCTGACTCCAGGGCCAGTACTCTATTCACTGTGCCACCTAGCTGCCTCAAAAGGAGATTTGAACATAAGTCTTCTAACTCCAAGTCACTTGCGCTTACTATGTGCCAAGCACTGTGCCTGGAGAGGGATTCAATGACAAAGGGCAAACAGTCATAGATTATTCTTTTTTCCCTACCCACCACTGCATCTGTATCACAATGCGAGGACACAAGAAATGTTCCCTAAAACCTTGCTGATATATTGATTCACAACTATTCACTATGTTACTAAGTGGAGGGGGACAGGAGACATCCAGGTGAGAGAATGTTTAACTGTTCATAAATCTTTGTGTTGGGGAGGGCAATGCTAGGTATGGAAGAGTAAGACGTATTTGTTTTTGCCATATCTTCATATGTTTCATTTTCAGCAGTCCAAAATAATCAGAAGCTGATTCTACCTAAAAGAATCCACAAGCAAAATCAATACTATGTAATATAAACAAATTCATTTTCCTTTGGGAAAATGTAGTGGGACTGTGTTTATGTTAAGAAGAAAGATAACACAGCACCAGGAATACTGTGAGGCAAAATGATGCAGGAATTACTTG
This sequence comes from Gymnobelideus leadbeateri, assembly GCA_011680675.1. Taxonomy (NCBI): domain Eukaryota; kingdom Metazoa; phylum Chordata; class Mammalia; order Diprotodontia; family Petauridae; genus Gymnobelideus; species Gymnobelideus leadbeateri. Next base: position 52,973 of record WOXC01001280.1, on the reverse strand, counting down.
TCAGCAAACTATTCCTAGGGGAAAGCAGTCATGGGGGTTCCTTATCTCAGGATTATACAGTGAAAGACTTTTTTCTTATAGCCAAACTTTTATTTAGTGATAGGGGAGGTAATCTGATTTTCCATGCACTTCTCTGAATTGACACATTCTCCCATAATTCCCACAAACTTTTTGAGTTCCCTCTAGAAAAAAGAGGAAGGGTTCAATCTCACAGAACTACAAAATGGTAACCACCGTCCCCCACCTACAAAAACACCATCAGGCAAAAGTCTATCTTTTCCACTCTCCTCCTTTACTCACACACCCCTAAAGTCACGACAGTAAGGGATATAAGATCAGCCGAGGGGAAAAGGAGATTCAAATCAAAAAGAAAGCCATTATTAAAACCAGCTTCCCTTGGTTTCACTCCACAACCACACTAAGGTGTATAAGTAAGGTATGTAAGATCAGCTGAAGGGAAAAGGAAAATCAAATCAAAAGGAAAGTCACGATTGAAGCCAGCTTCCCTTGGTCTCGCTCCACAACCACCCTGAGCTGCTAATTGAGGCTAGAGCCATAGAAATCAAACAAAGGCTTTGCAGAGCCCATACATCACAGGGCCACTGCTGCCAATCACAGTCTGAATGGATAATGGGAGCCCCTGACCTGCCTCATATTCCAGCCCACATCAGCAGCTTAATGAAGATTCGGCTTGTCACTCCTTTTGATGAATAAACTCCATACCCTCTTGAAAGAGATTTAGTGTTACTTTTAAACCCAATGAAAGGTCTTCCTTTTAAGTCAAAATCCAGCTATAACATGGGTCACAAACCTATATACAGGGCAATAAAGCCTGTATGCTGGTGGGTTATTTGGATTTATCTTCTGGCTCTACACCTGTTGAAACAAAACTGCTCAGGAAATTCCTTAGACATCATCACTGATGGAGGGTAGAGAGAGCTTTGTTTCGGTCCCAGGATCCTCCTGCTGCATAGAGACAACTTCCACAATACTGAGAAGTTTCTTTAGCCACTCCTACCTTGGGCCCATTACTTGTTGGTTCCCTAAAATTAATAGCTGAGCTACCTGGAATTTTCTATTAATGAGTGAGAATAATCAATTTGGATTATTACTGGTCTTGAGGGGCTTAGAAAAATTAACTTCCAAGCTGCTTAGATTTGCTTTGACCTTGTTTTTCTAGTTCAGTTCAAATTCTAGAGTTACTTTAAAAAAATAGAAGTTCTATTTTTTCTATTAAAAAAATAGAAGTTCAGATCTCTTTCCTTCCTTGCTCCCTTTGTGGAAGCAGAGGATTCCTTTTGCCATGGCTTACACAAAGCTTTGAAAATCCCCAAAAGCTTGTCAAGAAGTTTACATAAGAAATACAGGCCACAAGATGCCCGTCTTCCCTTTTTCTCATAAGCTTCCCCACAGAAACAATGGAAAAGCTTGATTAACTATAGTATTGGGTCCAGGAGATAAATATAATTATTGGCTATCAGATCTGAAAGGGCCCTTTGAAACTGTCTACTCCATCTCTAACTCCATTTTGAGGAAACTGATGTTCACTGAAGTGAAATGACTTGTCTAATATCACATGAACAGTAAATGAAACAGCCAAGATTCAAACTCATGTTCTCCGATTCCAAATCCAGTGCTTTTTCCAGATCAAGCTAAGTACAGAATGAGGTAGGTGTGCCTGGACAGCAGACTGGCTAAGGAGCACTGGGGTTTTTTAGTGACTTCAAGTTCAGTATAAGTCAACAGTCTGACATAGCATCTAAAAAAAGTTGATGTGATCTTAGAATGTAAGAAAAGCAGCACACAGGAACAGGATGGTCATCCCACTGTACTCTGATCAGACTACATTGCAGTACTATGTATAGTTGTGGATACAGATACCTGAGTATCTGGAATATAACAATTCCATGTTAACTATTTGCTTCACTTTTCTCCAAATAGTATTCCCATTTCTTCTCTTGAACTTCCTAGCCCCCATTGGAGGTGTCAAAGAGCAAAGAAATACCACAAGAGAAAAGTGAACTTAAATAAAGTCTATAGAGGGCTCAGAACTTTGCAGCTAACTTCACTTTCCATTGGCTGCTCTGCTTGGTTTTCACTCCATGAACATCATGCCTTCCTCAGGATGAACTCATCATATGAAATCTCAACATCATGTGAAGTGATTCAGCTTTAATATTCAACACTTCCTCAGCACCCTCAGTTGCTTCTCCCCTGTAACTGGAGGACTGTAGGATAGAACAAGAAATTTCTGCCCAAAAGAGGCAAATTTAGGCTTGATAATTTCTTAAGAAGTTAAAACTTTAGGGGCGGCTAGGTGGCACAGTGAATGAGCACCGGCCCTTGAATTAGGAGGACCTGGGTTTGGATCCAGCCTCAGACACTTAACACAAAAACTAGCCGTGTGACCTTGAGCAAGTCACTTAACCCCAGTTGCCCTCCCCAAAAAAAGCAAAAAAAAAAAAAAAGTTAAAACTTCTTAGGAAGGAAGCCAATGGGTTGTCCCTACCCCTGAGGGCTGCAAGAAAAGGTGATTTTGTTGGGCATGCTGTCCTAGGTATCCTTTTTCAAGCTTGGTTTGAATTAAATGCCTTTGAGGTTCCTTCAAATTCTAAAGTGAATCTCTTATTCACAAGCAAGGGTTGTGCTGGAGCCATCTCAGACTGACTTTAAAAGTTAATTGTTGGGGCGGCTAGGTGGCACAGTGAGTAAGAGTGCCAGCCCCGGAGTTGGGATGATCCAGGATCAGATCCGGCCTCAGAAAATGAGCAACTACACATAAATAATAACTGGTCCTGTAACCTTGAGCAAATTACTTAACCCCAATTTCTTCAAAAAAAATTAATTGTTAAATTCTCAATGTGAGCATTTATACCTTGGAAATCAAAAAAATGCTACAAATCATGGCTTGAGTTACTATTTTGTTGTTTTTGTTTCTGTTCAGTCATTTCAGTCATGTATGACCCTTAATGACCCCATTTGGGATTCTGTAGACAAAGATTACTAGAATGGTTTGCCATTTCCTTCCCAGCTCATCTGACAGATGAGAAAACTGAGGCAAACATGGTTAAGTGACTTGCCTGGGGTCACACAGCTATTAAGTGTATGATGGAGGTTAGATTTGAACTCAGGAAGATGAGTCTTCCCGATTTTAAGCCCAATACTCTATCTACTGCACTACCTAGCTGCCCCAGACTTAAGAAAATTATGTAGAAAATATTAATAAAGCACATTAAATTTATACATGTGTGACACATTCTTCTTTCTCTTTTCCCCCAAGAACTACTTGTTAAAGATTTAGTAACACACCACTAGGTCCAAGCACCATCAAAAGGGCCAAATCCATTATTGGAAATCTGAATTTCCAGGCAATATTTTATAAAATGCATGGGGGGGAAGCCCCCTTTCCCTCATTCCTTATTAATGTCCTCTCCACTGCTGGAGTATAAGGGGCTTTTTTGTGAGCTAAAATAACTATTGGATGTACTTCTGCAATAGTGACCTCTGTTTGTGAGGCTAAGCAGTACTGACAGGTGTCAAAGGTAAGAGAAAAGGAAGGCAGTGGGAGAGGAGACAGTTTTAGCTAGCTTGGTGGGGGGAGAGGGCGTTTGTGTATGTACATGAGCACACATGTGAGTGTGCTTGAACAAGTGTGCACACACATAGAATGACCAAGGGGGAAATCAAGGAAGGAGCAGAAGGGAAAGAAAACCAAGGAGTAAAGAAAAGAATACGAGGCACATATGATGGAAAGTGCCTTCAGTACTATTCAGACTGCTAACCTTGCTCTAAAGTAACCTAGACCTCTACAACTCATCTATTTAACCCCTGACCTTTCTGTCTGCGAGATACTGTGAATTTTAGTTTATTTTGACCAAATGAACTGTTGAGAGAAAAAAGGGCAATTGGAAGAAGAAAATGTCACCATCTCTCTCTCTCTCTCAACACCTGCTTTGTCTGTTAGTTCAGCCAGGAACACAAGACAAATTAGTTTTGTTCAATGGACACAGCTGGTCTGTCAATCACAAGACACACAGAAAAAAACTCCTCATTCCAAGATCCTTTTAAAACATAGCCTGTTACATAGGTAGGAGAGACATCTAAGGGAGGAAAGGTAAAATCTGGTTTCTCAGTACAGCCTTGAATTTTGAATATACTTCCCAAATTCCTAGGTTTCTTATGTAGCTGATCTTGTTAATAATAATAAAAATGTGAGAGAAATGATCTCTAAAAACTGAGTTAACCTCCTCCCAGTTAACTCCACCCAGTTGGGAAAGCCACAGTGTTCCACTCAGGTTTGGGTGGGGATAATTTTTTTGAATATATTGTCCATGGATGGGACTAAATTAAAAGTAAATGACATAATCAAAGTTCAGGTACAGACCCTCATTGTCATATTCATTCTATCATTAATTGTTAATTGCCACCCTGGGGAACATCCCTCTTCCAATGGGCATATGAGTTTGGGCCCATTGCCATGACTGTCTTTGGTCTAAGAGAAAGACAGCCAAATGACCATCCTTTTATTAAAATGCTATTATTTTAATGTCAATAAAATGATTAAATTACCCAAGAATTCTCTAACTTTTTTAGACATCAGAGATAATGATAATAACACATTACATTAATTATAATTAGAGCACCAGGCCTAGAGTCAAGAAGACCCAAATTCAAATCTAGGCTCAAATTATTTAATCTCAGTCTCCCTTAGTTTCCTTAATGACAAAATGGGGATATAACAGCACCTACCTCCAAGGATTGTTGTGAGGCTCAAATGAAATAATATTTGTAAAGCACTTACTTAGCACAAGGTAAGCAAAGTATAAGGTATAAAGCACTTAGCACATATTAGGTCTCTATAAATACTATTATTGTCATTCTGTACCTTAAAGTTTACAGAATACTCTCTCTACATTATCATTTGATCCTCACAACAACCCTAATGGGGTAGGAAAGGTAGATATTATCCCTGTCTTAAAGGTGAGGAAACTGACATTCCAAGAGGGAAATGAATGGCTTGGAATAACACAGCTAGTGTCATGGGCAATGTTTTTTGTTTTCTGAATAACAAGATCAATCACTACACTATATAGTGGATTAAGGTTTATACAGAACCTAACAAGCCTGAAAGGTAGGTATTGAAAGTACTACTGGGGCAGCTAATGGTGCAGTGAATACAGCACCTGCCCTGGAGTCAGGAGGACCTGAGTTCAAATCCAACTTCAGCTCCTTGACACCTGCTAGCTATGTGACCTTAGGCAAGTCACTTAACCTCAATTGCTTTGCCTTCTCTCCTCCAAAAAAACAGAAAAAAAGTACTACTATCATTCCTACTTTACCCATGGGAAAACTGAAGCTCTGAATAGACATGTGCAATGACAATAACATGAGTCACTCATCTAGTATGTTGTGAAATTTAAACCCAAGACTTCCAAATTCAGTGTTCTTTCCACTATAGCTGAGAAATCTAAACCAATACTAGAGACTGAAGATCTACATCATAGATTATATTATAGAATCAAAATACATCTGTATTATAGATTCAAGCTAGAAGGGACCTAGCTAAATGTGGAAATTATCCCTGAATTTCAGAGTTGGCAGGTATTTCAGAGGCCATCTTGTCCCATTTGTACCTGAACAAGAATACCCCAAAGAGGTTGTTAATTGCCACCCTGGGAAACATCCCTCATCCAATGGGCTTATGAGTTTGGTTTTTGCTTGAAGATCTCAAGTGACATAGGATTCACTCTCTCTATATGCAGACTATTCCACTTCTGGAAAAGGTCTGCTAGCTAGGAAATTCTTCAAGTCTAATTTTGCCTTTTGTAACTTCTAACCACTGTTCCACTTCTCCCTCTGGGATTAAGTCATTTTATACAATAATAGCCCTCTTAAATACTTTAATATAGCTATTCTGTCCCTTCTGTAATCAAGTACTAGTATGAAGAGATAGAAGGAGTAAGATGGTCTTTGGTTTTATTTTTCAAGACTAGAGGAGTCTGGAAATGGTGTGGGAAGAGGGGAAGGAATCAATAGAGAAGAAAAAGGACATAGAATTTCAAGTCTTAGTCTAACAAGCCCTGAATTTACAGATGAGGAAATCAAAGACCTGCCCACGATCACACAAGTAATAAATTATACCACCTAGATTTGAACATAGATATTTTGAATCTACATCCACTGTTCTTTCCCAGACCACCTCCATACTGAATGGAGGGATGATTGATGCAGAATAGAAAAGGGATGATGGATAAGCGAGGCCCCCCAAGAGGAGAGGAAGGGCACCAATGAAAAGTTTAGTCTGGGAAGGAAGGCTACTTCTTCTGAAGGAAAGTGCATAATCATTATTAGGTACAGAAAGAAGAGGACTAAAAAAAAGAAGAAATACTGGGCCATCTTCCTCTTTTATGATTTTGGTTTCCCCAACAGTTTCTGACTCAGTACTATTGTATAGCTGTGTACAAAGAAATATGAAGTACTTTCAGGCAAAATAAACTAAAAGTGGCTTATAAAAAACAAACAAGCAAACAAAGACCAAAACGTTACAGCATGGATATTTGTTTGTTCTCTGTCGTCCTCCTCCTCATCCAGTTTGTGCTTTCTCTCATATTCTATTGGCTTGCCAGAGGCCTCCTTTTTTTCATCTCCCAAGCCCCTGGCACTGTATATTGTAAAATTTTTCTATTTCTCCTCTAGTTTAGCTACTTTCCATTCATAAGGTTGTCTTTGACCAACAAAACCTCCATAGACTAGCTAAGCCAGGACAGAGGATCTTAAATTCCTATAAGTGGGAACCAGAAGAAAACCAGAACAAGTGGTTACACTAGGAGAGTAGGGGATGGAGACAGTGATAGGACCAGGACTTGTAATTTCATTCGTATAAGGACCTCCCAGGTGAGGAAACTCCCTTTACCCTTGTGGGTTAGCACCTTCTCTGCAGCTTATAGTCTTAAGAGAGTTGCCTAAAACACTAAGAGGTTACATAACTTGCCCAAGTTGAATCCTAGTTTTTCTGCTTTCAAGCTGACTCCACTATCTAGTTCTTTTTCTCTGGACAGTATTAGAGCAGGTGGAGGCTTAGGTAGGCTGGCAGTCCAGGAAGTCCAGTGAAAGAAATCAAGAGGAAGTATTAGAGTAAGGCAGGAAGGAAGGAGCAAGCATTTATTAAACACCTGCTATGTGTCAGGTGAGGCAACTAGGTAGGACAATGGATAGAGGGCTGGGCCTGGTGTCAGGAAGACCCAAGTTCAAATGTGACCTCAGACATTTACTAGCTGCATGACCCTGGACAAGTCACTTAACCCAATTTGCCTCAGTTTCCTCACCTGTAAAATGAGCTGGAGAAGGAAATGGCAAACCACTCTAGTATCTCTGCCAAGAAAACCCCCAAAGAGTTGGACATGACCTAAATGATTAAACAACAACAAAAATGTGCCAGACACCATGCTAAGCACTTTACAAATATTATTCTCATCTGATCTGCACAATAACTTTGAGTTAAGTACTATTATTAGTTTCATTTTATAGTTGAGGAAACTGAGGTAAATTGAGGTTAAATGACTTGCCCAGGGTCTCTTAGCTAATAAGGGTGTGAGGCTGGATATGAACTCAGGAATTCCAGACTCCAGGCCCAGGACCTTACCCACTGTGACGCCTAGATGCCCTAGCTGGTTATGTATACAGAACTTGGCTTCAGGTACAATAAACTATCAGTCAGCATTGAGGAGGTCTGGCAGCAAGTACTGAGGACCAGACATGAGGGCTCTAGCTCAAGGACCTGGGTTCTAGTCCTTGGGACAACTAGTGAGATGGCAAAGCAGGTCTCCAGTTCCTGAGAAGTTCAGTTATTCAAGCTAGGGTCCAAGAACAGACCAGCAAGGATGGGTGGCTTGACACTGAAATACTTGGGGTAAGGATCCTTCTATTATCTCTTCTGTTTTTTCATTTATTTGCTTTTTCGGAGGGGGAAAGGCAGGGCAATTGGGGTTAAGTGACTTGCCCAAGGCACACAGTTAGTAAGGGTCAAGTGTCTGAGGCCATATTTGAACTCAGGTCCTCCTGACTCCAGGGCTGGTACTCTAATCAATGTGCCACCTAGCTGCCTCTCTATTATCTCTTCTTGGAGACCTGTTTACTAAGTCCTAGGGCAGAGCCTCCAAGTGGGTATGTGGTGAATTAAGTGGCTCCAGTTGGAGTAATATAGGAGCAAGAACTCCAGTCAGTCATTATAGAAAGATGAGAGAGCTTATGCTAAATGGCTTCATTTTTCTCAGTAATGCAGGTATCAACATGATCAGAGAAAGAATAGTGATTTGAGGAGTGTGGAGATCATGTGAATTAATCATTGTAGGGAATGCAGTAAGTGGTCAAAAGCATGGTCCAGTGGAAAGAACTCTGTAGGTGGATTCAGAGAACATAAGATCAAATGCCATCCTCTGATGCTTACTATTTTATAACATTGAGAAAAGCGATTAACCTCCCTAGGCCTCAATTTCCTTATCTGTAAATTGAGGGAATTGGACTAGGTGGTCTCTGGGGTACCCTTCCAGCTCTATATGTATGATCCTAAGATTTCTAAGCAGCAGGCCTTTGCTTACAGGTAATTACATGCTGCAAAGAAATTTTCTGCAGCAGGTTAGAAAAAAAACATATATGCCTTTGGCATGGTAAGGACTGTACTGACAAATACTCTTCTGCAAACAGCATTTTTTCCAAGGTCAGCACAAGAATGCTCTACTGGACAGCCCAGAAGAGTAACTGCAACAGAACATAATTCACTATCATAGCTTCAAGTGTTCTGAATCTTTCAATTGGTCACCATTTTCTTGCTGTCTTATAATGAAGAAGAAAGCTGGGACAGAATTTAAGGAGAACAACACAGTTTCTTTAAAAGAAGCAAGAAAGGGACTAAGGATCCAGTAGATGTTAGAGAGCATGAATTTATAATGAACCTCATCAGCACAGTTTCATGACTCTCCCCTGAAGTGCTCAGCAGGCTGGGAAGGAAAGAACAAAGCCTATAATGGAAACTTCCCAGGGATGGGAATAACAGGTATTACAGAATAATAACAGTCCACCTTTATATGATGCTTTGGTGTTTATAATGCATGTTACTAACAAAGCAGGCTGGGCAAATACAATTATCTTCATTTTATAGATAGGGAAAATGAGAGACAGAAAAGATGTGTGATTTGCCCATAGTCCCACAGTTAGAAAATGTCAGAGCTTTGAGGTGAACCTAGGTTTTCTAGGGTAAGGAAAGTGCTCCTTCAACTACACTATGATTCCACTGACCTCAAAAGGTCAATGGAGGGAGGATGGTAGTAAAGACTTCACTAAAACCACTGACCAAGGGGGGCCAGGCTGATGAAGGGAAATCAGTTCAAATGCATTCAATTCAAAGATTTATTCATGTGTCAAGTACTTTGTTTGGCCAAAAAGGAGTGGACAGGAGACTACCTCAGTTTACTTCTCTGCAAAATGGAGACAATGCTCTTGTGTTGTGAGGAAAGTATTTTGTAAATCTTAAAGTGTTATATAAAATCAATTTGCTGTTATCATTACCACCTATTCCTCATCCTGGCCCCATAAATCAATAAGAATTAGAAGAAGCTGTCACCATTGGAGTGGAGGGATATCAGTGATATCAGAGAAAAGTCAGGTCACAAAGGAAGGGACTACTAAAAGGGTAAATGGGTAGAGTGCTTTTAGTTATGAGAAGGACTGAGCTGGACCAGGATGAAAGTATGAGGGGAAAAAGCAGAGGGGAGGATTTGTGCCCAGTAGGGTAACTGGGTAACTGAGCTGAAACAAGAAGCTGGAGGTAAGGCTGGAAGGATATATTTCTGTTAAGAGACAACTTAATTATGGGAGGAGTTTAGAGAACCAAGCCTTCAAAGTTCTCTTTGCTGGTTTGGGCTTCTGAAAATTCACTTCCTAAATGCCAGGCTTTCCTTGATAATAAACTGCTGCTTACAAGGAAGATAGACTGGCAGGCCTCACCATTTACTCCCTAGGAAATATTTATTCTCTGATTTACCTGATCAGCAAAATTACTATTGACTCACTGTACAATTGAGAGTCCCACCTGCACAGCATAGGAGCTCTAAAGAGTAATAACACACTTTTATCCCTCCTCTGACTATGGCACACTGCAGGCACTCACTGCTTTCCTTCATCAAGTTCCTTGTGAATTCATAGCTGTGTGAAACAGAATTAGTGCCATTTCTTATGCAGGCTCTTACCCATTTCTAAAGCAGGATGACAAGAGGAAATGAAAAATGTAAACATAAACAAAATCAAAAACAAAGAGAATCACATTTGGATCTTGGCTAACCATTCTTCAAAAGAAATTTAAAATTATTCTTATTAGGTGCAACAAAAACAAAAACAATGATGTTTTAAAATATTTATTATCATTATTTATAAGAGGCTATACAGCATTGCAGAAAAAGTTTTGATATGAAATCAGATAGAGTTCAAGACCCAGTTCAGACACATGTTGTGGGACCTTGGGGAAAATGATTTCATCTCGCCTTATCTATCATAAAATGGGTATAATTATACCTGTTCTGTCATTTCATAGAGTTGTGAGAATCAAATGAGATCATTTATGTGAAAATACTTTGAAAATTGAAAAAAGGAAATATATGGAGGTAAGTATGTTTGTTGTAGTTTCTTTTAGGCGTAGTAGGAGTCAGAAAACAAGGTCCCAATTCTGACATTTGCCAGGTAACTTTGGGCAAGTCATCAGACCTCTATGAACTTCAGTTTCCTTATCCACAAACTGGGGTTATAATCCTTGACCTACTCACATCATGTAATTATTACAGGGAAAGTCCTCTGTAATGTATAAAGTGCTATATAAAGGAGAACTGCCATTATTATGATTGTTATTACTGTTTGCTCAGGTCAGTGCCGTGGTTTCCAGTCTCATTCTGGCCAATTAGCTTTGTTGGGTTCCTTAACCCCAACTAGTCAGTCCTCTCATATATGCACATGCAGGAATGTTGAGACCAAAAGAATATGAATGGGCTCTGAATATATGAACAAAAAAACCCAAAAGATCTCAAAAGCTGATGCCCCTGCTGAGGCTACAGATGGACCCATAAGCATCTCTGAATATTGAAAAAAATACTCACATATACATACCTATGGCTATATATGTGAGAAATAGCTACAGACAGACAGATAGCATGTCTACTGTGTATTCCTCTTACAATGTCCTCCAGGGATTTCTTCCGAACTCCCTGAGTACTGTAATAAACATTTCTCCAGATTCCCCATGATTTTAAGTGGTTAGAAGTCTGATGGCAGATCTTTCCTTAGTACCTTCTCTTTCTCTAATGTCACAGTCAGTATGGAGTATTTATAAAGGGAGGAGATGCTTCAACAATTGTTGCTCTAGATGACTGATTTCTGGAAAGAATTTACCATGAAATAAAATCTCAAAATATTTCATTCCAGGAAAGCTAAATGCCCAAGATCCCAACATCCTCTGTGGTTACAAAGAATCAAATGGAGAAGAGGAAAACGGCACATCTCTAGGGAAACACTACTGGCTCATATAAGCAATGTGCTGCTTAAGGCAACTAATTCTGTACCAACAACCCAATCCCACAGAGGAAGAAAATGGATTCAGGAGAGCAAAACTGCTGGCAGATCCTCTCCCAACCTCTGAGGAAATTTTCCTCTCTAGATTTTAATTCTTTATAAGAAACTCTTAGACAAAGGCAATCTAACAAGGCATTCTGGGTAAGCCTTTCCCTGGAGCCAGTACTAAATTTTAAAGTAGATGAAACACAGCTAAAAAGCAGAATGGATTTGCAAGTACCTAGCCAGGGATATAAAATTCAACAACTTCTTAACATATGGCATCTAGATTTTCCTATTCTTACCGCTTCCTGTTTCTTTTTTCTCTGACATAGTACTGAGATGCTAGGGGTTAATTTAAAATGTACATAGTGAAAGAATCTAGAATCCACCAATGAGAAGACAGGTTCACCATATAGCCTAGTGGGATAGATAAAACCAAGAAAAAGCAGTACCATCACTTGCTCCTTTTCAATATAATGTAAACACTTCCATACTTTGGATATGTGATAGGAAAATGAATCATAAATGCTCACTGGGACAGACAAAAAAACTCTGAAAACTGTCACTGGTCAACAAAGAAAGGAAGCTAGGAAGATAAACTATGATCCTACAACTAGTTTGAGATACAGATTGAATGAATGAATGAAGAATCCAAGAGAAACTTGTCTGTCTTCATCTCCCTTTGCCTATTTCTCTTTTTTAAAAAAGTATTTAATAGCTAACACCATACTAACTATCATTAACACATGCTCAAAAATATTTGTGGAATATATGTATAACATATGTTGTTTATCTTTAAAAGTCTGAATTGTCTTCTAGAACCATCTCCAAAATCTTATGATTCTCCATGGTCAATGTTTTTTGAAACGTGTTTCAGTCTGTCTTATGCAATTTGAGAAGCAGTGTGGTACGGTGGGTAGAATGCTAGCAAAGTAAGGGAGATCTGGCTCAAGTCTCACTTTTGAGAATTTTTAGACAAAAGTCTTTTGGTGACTCAACATCTTTGGGTCTCAAGAAAAAATCATTAAAACTAATTTATAGTTGTGCTAAGTGCTGTTCCTGCACCAACAAAATCGTAATATAGTGACATACTTATGTTCCTTAATTATATATTAAAATTACACAATTTTTCCACAAACCTGCCCAGGACTTTTTTCCAGGCTCATTGCAAACAACTTAATTTTAATTCTACTGAAGAATCTCTAAGCATAGTAAGTAACCATCAGCAAGCCTCAGTGGTAAAGTAAGACAGATGTTCATTCATGTGCATGCCTTTATCAATATTATCTCAAACTTTGAGTTTCAAGTAGCATTTAGTTCTCCCATATTCCTATCTGAGAGGCACTGAATGGTATTATTTGAATAAATAGTCCAGAAATATTTACTGAGGAACCCCTTATTTGGAGCAATGCCTCAAGCATCACTGGGGGAAAAATTATGAAGCCCAGGTCTAGCCTGGAAGATCTAGCTGGGTAAGTAATTCCCAGTATCCATTCAATGGAGCATCAAAAAAATCTAATCAGGAAATTCGTGAAGCATGACAGGCTTTTTATTTCATCTTCTTTCTGCAGTTTTCTGTCTTCTATCCTTGAAGCAAGCAACTGATAACCTTTCCAGAGATCTAAATTTCCTTAGGCAAAAGCAAAAAACAGGTGGGTAAAAACTGAAGTTTCAGGTCCAGGGAACATTTCCTATACCAAATCTGATCTCTCATAGACATCTAGGCTACAATGCCTTCTGCTAATGACTTTTTCTTAAATTTTCAAAAACATCAAAAGCCAAGTGAGGGTCTCTTCTCCTTAGATGAACTCCTAGATTCCCTGAGTTTGAATGACACCTTCTGCAGGAGGTACTTGTGCCTTCCCTTTATGATTATTTTCCATCTAAGGTATATATTATGTATGTACACAGAGCTATTTGCAGGCTGTCTCCTTCATTAAATTTGACTTCCTTGAGGGCAGAGGTTGTGTTTCTTCCTTTCTTTGTATCTCAAAGCTCAGGATTGTAAGGACTTAATAAATAAATAAAATAAACTTAATAAATAAGGACAGTAAGCACTTAATAAATTCTTGGTGACTGACTGACTATAGAGTAAGAGTTCAAGAGAATTCTGGAAAATAAATTTCTTTTGTTTCTTATGTATTTTATTCAAGTGCCCCAGGACTGTGCAGCTAAATTATACAAAATTCTCCTCTTCATTTGATATCATCAAGAAGAGCTAGATCCCATATTCAAGATCTATTTTAATGAAAGCTAGCAAAGATGTCTTCCATGACAATTTGAACATGGAAGGAAAAGATAAACTTAAGGAAAGGTTAAGGAGGGAGGGAAAACCCTCTAATATAAAGGATAAAAAATTAGGTGCAGGATGAAGATGACCAAAAAGCACTGACTAACTACCATCCCTATGGTAGCTGCTCATACAGGAGCTGTACAAGGAAAATCATCTCCACAACGTGGGTTTAAATAGTGGGTCTGTCACTATTTACATGACACTGGGCAAGGTACTTAACATCTGCAGCCTCTGTTTCTTCATTTACAAAATGAGGTACTTGGACTAGATGGTCTCTTCCAGAACAGTCCAAACTTTATGACCTTATGTCATATAGGAGTCAGCAGTCTAGGAAGCACTGGACTGGGAGTTAGGAACTAAACAGTTTGCCACTGAGGGCAAGTCTATTTCTCTGGACTTCATTTTCCCCACATATAAAATGAAGAGGGTGGAGTAGATAGCTTCCAAGTTACAGGATTCTATGGTTTTAAGAAATATCCACAACCACACCAAATTAATTAGAATAACCTTTCTCTTTCCAAAGATTCTCAATCAGTTCCATTTTCAATCTAAATTATTATGGTTACATCTTATTATTTGAAAATACAACTAACAACTTTTCCCAGTTTGACAAATGTTTAAAGCATTCTGTATGCAGGACATTGTGCTAAGGAAAGGGGCAGATACAAAATTAAGTAAGACACAGTCTGTATCCTCATTTATGTTCTTTTTTTTTTCTGGTTCCTGGTTCCCTTGATAAGAGTCACAGGATCAGAAATTTACAGACACAAAAGATCCCAGTGGTTCCCTGTTTAAGTTGTGTCATTTTATAAAGGAGGAAACTGAGGCCCAGAGAGAATGGTTGACTTTTCCATGGTCACACAGATATCAAGTATCAGAGCTAGGATTCAAATCTAGATCCAATAGTTAGGACAAGGACCTGAAGGAGAGATTTTCATTCCTAACTCACTTTGTGGTAAACAGAAGTATGGAATCCCAATAGTAGGACCCATTGACACTGTGGTTACATATATTTGATTTCCTTTTGACACCTGAGATTCTATTTCAATAGGGACACATACAATGTGCCAAGGAAACTAGCAGTGCTAAGGTTAAGTTCTAGGATTATGTAGGACCATGGAGAATGGTCAACTAGCCTTACCTGGGGATAATGAATTTCCAATCACTTTTTATTAGTCTTCAAGTTTAATTCCCAAACAGTGTTATGGTGAGAATGAAACACATAAAAACCTTAACTTTCTTGTTTTTGTTGGGGGGAATTGCCTTTTTTTTTGAAGGGGGAGGGCAGGGCAATTGAGGTTAAGTGACTTACCCAAGGTCACACAGCTAGTAAGTATTAAGTGTCTGAGGCCGGATTTGAACTCAGGTCGTCCTGATTCCAGGGCCAGTGGTGCTCCATTCACTGCACCATCTAGCCACCCCAAAAACCTTAACTTTCAAGGGCTGGAAGCATTTACAAGGAAGATTTGCCCCACCCAGGAAGACTAACGGGGTCATGCAAACTTTTAAAGTCACCAATGAATGACTGCCTAGGTGGGGATTCATATTATAATTCAAGGTCCAAAGAAGCACATAAAGGAAGAGGATTGTATAAACAGAAGTGTGGCAAAATCTATATTTCCTTAATTTTGTATCATGTTTTATAGACTGCTTAAAGGCCAACTACATTTTCCATTTCACTTATTATACCCCCAAGAGAAGTCAGAGGAAGGAAAAATAATTATAATTGGAGAAAATCAGGGAAGACTTATCAAATTTCCCTTTGACTCAAAGATTTTGTGATTCCTTTACCAGTTAACTACTGTTTATGTTGATATAAATATTAAATATTTTTTGCTTTTTTTGAGGGTGGAGGGTAGGGCAATTGGGGTTCACGTAACTTGCCCAAGGTCACACAGCTAGTTTATGTGTTAAGTGTCTGAGGCCGGATTTGAACTCAGGTCCTCCTGACTCCAGGGCCAGTGCTCTATTCACTGTGCCACCTAGCTACCCCCAATAAATATTAAATTTAAAATAAACTTAAATACTATACAGAAGACTCTACTCTGAATCTGCACCTCTGCCTAGTTTCAGCTCCATGGAACAAGATGCCTCCATGCCAGGTACCTCCTGCCCCACCCCCACCTCCATTTTCTTGCCTTCTTTTGTGTATTATCTATCCCCATTAGACTGTAATCTCATTGAGGTCAGGGACTGTCTTTCTTTATATTAACTGTATCCCCAGCACTTAGCACAGGGCCTGGTACATAATTGGTACATAACATATTTTCATTGGATTGGATACGTTTAGATAACAGGTGTTGTTTTTTTCTTGAATTATCTCTTAATCTTATTTATAGGAATCTGGAGGAGCCTGATCACCAGATCCATTAATATCAGAGCCATCATCATTGCTCACATAGTGACACTGACAGGCTGGGTGGCAAATCTGTAAGGAAGAACAAAAAATCTAACTAGGACTTGAAGAGATGCCCATCAACTGGGGAATGGCTGAACAAGTTGTGGTATATAAATGCAATAGGATACTATTTGTTCCATAAGAAATGGTGATCATGGGGAGGCTAGGTGGCGCAGTGAGTAAGAGAGCCAGCTCAGAGTTGGGATGACCCGAGATCGAATCTGGCCTCAGAAAATGAGCACCCACACATAAATAATGACTAGCCGTCTAACCTTGAGCAAATTACTTAACCCCAATTGCTTTAAAAAAAAAAAAAGAAATGGTGATCAGGTAGACTTCAGAAAAATCTGAAAAGAATTTCTGCATGAATTGATGCTGAGTGAGGTGAGCAGAACCAGAACACCGTACACAGTAACAGCAACATTGTGTAATGACTTTGCAGACTTAGCTCTTCTGAGCAATGCAAAGATCTAAGACAATTCCAAAGGACTCATGATGGAAAATGCCCCTACACATCCAGAAAAAGAACTATGGCGTCTGAATGTACATGGATGAATACTCTTTTCTCTTCTTTCTGTTGTTTTTTGTTTTGTTTCATGGTTTTTTCCATTTTGTTCTGATTCTTCTTTCACAACATGACTAATGTGGAATTATGTTTAATATGATCCTCCATATATAGCCCATATCAGATTGCATGCCCTCTTGGGGAGAAGAGAGCGGAGGGAGGGGAGGGAAATTTAAAAGTCAAAACCTTATAAAAACAAACGTTGAAAACAAAAAATGAATTAATTTTTTAAAAAAGGACAACATCTAGATTATGATCCTGAAGACCCAAGATGGTGTTGCCTTCTACAGTAATAGGAAAGGTTAAGAGGTGGGGAGGGTTTAGGGGAAAAGATAACTAGTCTGGTTTTGAACATGTTGAGTTTGAGATGTTTCATGAACTTTAAATGGTAAGTGGTGATACTTAGGAACCTCTCATGGTTCTAAGCTAGCTTGAATTCTTAGAGCTTAAGTCTGGTCTACTCACCATGAAGCAAAAACACTTATTTCTGAAAAGAAATAAGTCAAAACTTAGAGGACATCCTATTACTCTGGCAAGATACCATCTTGAGGAAGGAAGTATAAATTAAAAACACGTGGGCTAAATTTGCCTTGAAATACATATAGGTTTAAATATGATGCATATTTGGCAAAACATAGACTGGGTTTTGCTAAACCCAGAACGTTTAAAATACAGTTCAAGGGTATTTGGTGCAGGATTAAAAAAAAGGAGATTCAACCATCCCTCAAAGACCTAATTCCACAGAAGGAAACCCTTGGCTACATGACAAAGAAAACACAGAGCAGCAACAGACTCTGTCTGGTTTGTCAGTACTGTTGATTTTAATGCCGTACCACAACTTTCCCCTGAAAGAACTCTAAGTCGATATTCACATTTTATGCATGAGCACACCCAACTATGGTTAAGTTAGATGAGTAATATGGTGGGGAAAAAACACTTGAGGTTAGAAGACCTCAGTTCTAGACCTAGCTAGCTGTGATTCCTGGAACTGAGCACCATAGATTCTTGAAAAGATGGAAATAATAAAATGGTTGACTTTTTATATAGCATTTGAGGGTTTGTGAAATGTTTACAGATATTCTCTCACAACAAACCTTGGAAGTAGGCAGCACAGTTACTACTCACCTCATTACCCATGGTCATATCACTATATGACTAGAATGTCAGAGGCAGGATTGAAAATATAGATATTCCTGACTCCAAATCTAGTGCTCTGCTCCTTAGGACTTGCCGCCTCTTTAAATAGACGATTTGTGACCATTTATATAAAAAAAGTTATCGCCACTAATTAGTGAGAGTTCATTAAGACCAAGTTCAAACTTCTTAGCCTGGCATACCAAATCCTACATACCTGCCTATTATGTCATGTTTCTCCTAACTTATTTCATTTCTACCCCACATTTACTTTATTTCAGTCCAACTGGACCATTCAACATCCCTTGTAGATGTCCAGTGCTTTCCTGTTTTCAAGTCTTTACTCATGCCATTTACTATACCTAGAAGTCCCATCCCCACATCACTTTATCTCTTAAAATCTGATATATGTTTCAAGACCTAGCTCAAATACCACTTCCTCTAGGAAGCCTTCCTTGATTTTCCCCAGTAGGAAATGATCTTTCTTTACTATAACCTCTAAAAGCCTTCTTTTTATCTGTTCTATGTCATTATTGCAATTTGGGGGGAGGGTCTTCCTATATGGCATTGACTATATATGTTCTAAGTTTAAATGACTAAGATTGAATTTAACAGGGACCAACGAAGTCTAGACTTTGGAGAGTTTGGGTTTTTTTTGGCTGTTGCTGTTCGTTTTTTTTTTTTTTATGTGGGATGGTGGTAGTGGTGGTGTGTTATGTTGGCACCTATTAAGAACACTGGATCAGAGGGATATACCTTGGCAACAAGTCGTGTGAAAAATGTTTAATTAAATACAATATAAGCCCACAATGTGATATGGCTACTAAAAATCTAATATAATCTTAGGCTGCATTAACAGAAGTACAATAATTAGTTCAAAAGAGGTAATGCTCTAGTCAGACAATGGGATATTAGGTTCAATTTTAGCCTCCCAATGTCAAAAGAAACCTTCACAAACTGGGTGATGTCCAGGTGGGCAAAAAGGACAGTGAATGATCTGTAAATGTTATTACCTGAAAATCAATTGAAGGAACTCAGGAATAGTTACAAGAAAAGAAGCATAAAAGAATTAATTTGGTAAGGGAAAAAGGGATGACGTCATTGTTTGGGACTCTTCATTATCTGCCAAAGCCTTGATTATACCTCCTAGACCAAAATCTCCAGGGCCTGGATAATTGTTGGCCCATTCACACCTCACAGAGGATGAGCAATTAAATTTCAGGATTGGGGATAATTAGATTGGCCCAGGCTATTATGGAACTTAGCCATCTCTTTGTATTTGGCTTATAAGAGGAAGCAAACAGACCTGGCAGAGTAGCTAAATCAGACATCCACAGACAGACGACAGAAAACTTTGGTGGGGGTTTACTGGATTAAGCCTGGGTATTGTCATAGCTCCCTGGAACCACCTATCCACTCACCCCCAGAAATGCTGACCAAGCTATCTGGTGACAGACCATTTTGGCCCAAGAGAGGGAAAGAACTTGGGGACAGCAGTAGAGTGTCAAGACTTCCTGGCTTCAAGTTCCTGGACTGAACTGTTAGTCTGAGAAATGACAGCCATGGAGAAGGGAACAACAGGGTGAGTTAGGATTAACTCTCTCCAGGTGGTCGTGAAACACAAGCTTTCTGAAAGTTTCTTAGGACTTTCTGGACAGAGGCTTTAGAGCAAGACCCCTTAGGTGGAGGAACAGCAAGGAACTCAGTCAAGATATGGAGGTGCAAAACCTGAACTTTGTGCCCTACTATTACCAATCAGAATAGTGCATGTCTGATGAGAGAGTTTTTTCTTTTGATTCTAAACTCTTATGGTAGTACATAAGTCTAAAGGTCTATAAATGTCCTAGGAGTAGAAAATAAGATCTCCTGGAATGATACTGGCTTGTTCTTCTACAGGGAGTTCAAATCTTTAGTGTAGTGTAGCTGAAGGGCTATATAAGTTCCTGGGGTGAAGAAGCTAGGTACATTAGAAAGTGAATAAAATTATATTGACTAGTTATGAGCTACTGAGAGTCTTCTGTGTTTTTCTGGATTCTGGGTAGAAGAGAGGAGAGGCATGAACCAGGAACCTTTTTATTTGTATCTGTAAAGACCCAAACATGACCTATACTTTAAAGTTCCCAGAAGTAGCTCTAGGTGGATGTGAAATAAGTCAGTGATGATTTGGAGGAGACATCCCCAAAGATTGAACCAGGTCTTTATTAACCCAGAACTTGAGGGTCTTGTCCACTGATTGCAGAACATTGGAACTCATGCATGACAGCACTTTAGATACCTGAAGACAACAAATGTGGATTAAATTTATCATATGTTTCCCAGGATGGCAAAATTAGGACTAGCAGGTAGACATTAGAAAGAGGCAAAGCTTATTTCAACATATGGAACAACTCTCTAAGACTTATAACTCTTCAAAACAAATGGGTTGCATTAGAATAGAGTAAATGCCTCGTGATTTCAGGTATTCAAGCAAATAATAATTCAACCTCTGTAAAGTACATCTTCGTTGGATGAAAAATCCAGCTACTAGGTATCTTCTAAAGCTAGTTCCATAAAATCTGTTGGCTTCTAAATGAGCCTAAGACTAGGGCTTAAGTCCTATAGCTAGCTATAAGTTAAGAAATACTGTACTGACGTCTACTCACTTCCACGGGATAGAAATGTTTTGGTGCATCTCTCTCACTTTTGTTCCTTCCAGTCTTCACATTCCTCATACCACATTAATGCCTGCAGTGGACAAGCATAATATCACATAACAAAGGCTGAATTTTTACCAGCACTAAGAGTTTGTTTCACTTCAGAACTCTCAGTGATTCCCTTGTTGGAAACAATTTCAAAAGCAAGATTCCTTGTACTCTTTCTTATCTCCTTATTTGAAATTATACTGTACTGAAGAGCTAATTATTTCCACTGAGGACTGACAGAAATGTTTATCAGAGAAGAGAGGAGGAAGAAAAGATGGATGGAATGGAAGGATACTCTTACCTAATCTTAATTCTACTGACATTTCCTTTGACAATGAACCAAACCCAAGGGCAAAACTGAACTCATAAATACATATACTGGGCTATAATCCTTAGCCTGCTTTACATCCTGTGATTAAACCAAGGTGAAGAAATTAATTTGTTTTCCTTTCCCTAATTATCCCCATGGAGGAAAAATGAGAGAAAAGTGTAAGTAGAATACAGAGAATTTCCATTACAATTATGTGACCAGACAGAATTGCCTTGTGTTGGCTGCTAAATCCCCAGGTGAACTCCTGTTTATGATGACAAAAGCAGGAGGTTCTGAACAATACGTTACAGAAGAGGAGCCAAGTCAATAGGCAGCAGTCTCAGGCACCATAACACCTTCAACAGAAATAAGAGGGTTTTGCCCTTCCGTCCGGGACTTCAAAGGTCTAAGGTGAATTGAATAGCTTCTGTCCATGGCTATTACCCACAGTGTGCTGTGTTGCTGAGGGAAAGAGATGGTTACTTAGTCTCATGACTGAAGATGAAATTCCATTTTGCCTCTCAAACCCTGCATCCTCCTTTCTCACTGTTTCCACTTCTATTGCAAACTCAAACAGAAGAAATTTGAGCATATGCAGAGATGGCAAGAGAGATACGATCCTAGCAATCATTTTTCTCAAGTCTTTTCTGTCTTAGAATCTCAAAGTTCTCAAAAGATAAATAACCATCACCCCTATCCTTCAAAGCAAAACAAAAAACAAACCTTCCCCTGATTGTACCATTCCCACTGGCAATCATCCTATAGTTTTCTACCTCTTCATGGCTAAACTTCTTGAGGAAGTAATGTATACAATGGGTACCTTCATTTCCTCTCCTCATTCTCTTCTAAACCCTAAGCAATCTGTTTTCTGATCTCATCCAACTGAAAGAATCTTCTGTAAAATTACTAATGACCTCTTTTTTTAATAAGCAATTGGGGCTAAGTGACTTGCCCAAGGTCACACAGCTAGTGTGTCAAGTGTCTGAGGCCGAATTTGAACTCAGGTCCTCCTGACTCCAGGGCTGGTGCTCCATTCACTGGTGCCCTGTAGCCACCCTAAGGCCTTTTAAAAAATCTTAAGCCTCTCTCTAGCCTTTGACACTCTTGATCACCTTCTCCTCCTGGATATTCTTTCCTCCCTAGACTTTTGTGACACTGTTCTCCCCTGGTTCTTTTGCTATCTGTCCAAACACTCTTCATTCTCCTTTGATGGTTCTTGATCCATGTCACATTCTCTAAGATGTCCTTAAGCCTCTGTCCTTAGTCTTCATCCCTTATGCCATTCCACAAATTCGATGATCCAGCTTCACCAGCCTACTTGCAGTTCCTCGAACAAATACTCTATATTCCATCTTTGCACTGACTATCCCCCATCCCTAGAAGGCTGCCCCCTCACCTCTGCCTCCTAGTTTCCATGGCTTCCTTACAAATTCAGCTCAAATACTACTCTGCAAGAATATTTTCCTGGTCCCCTCAGTTGCTAATGTAATTCCCTTTCAGATTACCTTTTTCTACTATGTGTTCATCTTATAGGTACCTGGCTTTTTACATGTTGTTTTCCCAATCAAAATGTAAACTCCTAGAGGGAAGAAAATGAGTTGGTTTTTTAAAAAAAAACTTCCTTTGTTTCCCCAGCACTAAGTACAGTACCTGGCAAATAGTACATAGTTAATAGTACATAGTTAATAAATGCATGTTGATCTGATCTGACTTGATTCATTTTTGTATTTACCTAATCTCCCCCTTCCCTGGAGAATCATGGGTGTAGGGTTGAAAGGGACCTCAGAGGCCATCTGGTCTAATTCGTTGTAATGGTAAAGGAATCTGAAGATCTTCCCTGCCCCTTAATGGACCTCAAGTGGAACCCAACAGGAGGGGCTTGATTGGGGGGGGAGGCTTATTTTTCAGGAAGGCCCACACCTTTTGTTACTTTGTAATTAGGCAGTGGGTCACTCACGATGGTTGTGATGTCCTCTTATATACTCTGAGGTGAGGTTTTGCTTTGGGGTTCACTTATAGAAAGAACTGTATGATTTGGCCAGATCAGACTCTGGGTAGCCACTGAGCCCCCCTGGCTTTGTAAACCCAAATGTTGGTGCTTCTCTCTCTGCTAACTATGCATGTATATAATGGTCAGATAGCTAGAATCCTTGTCTGTTGAACTGTTATTTTCTCTGTATTTTTTGTCTGCTTGTAATTTCTGTTTGCATTTTCTAAAGTTCAGGGTGCTGACTTTCCCCCCTGAGCTAAGTAAATCATATGTGTGTGTATACACATATGTTTAATTAAAAATTCTTGACCCCTTTAAAGTTGCTTTCCTTTACAGTTCAAAGAACCTGTGCTAGCAGCCATCCTGGGTATGGCAGGGTGCTTGCTGTTACATTAGCTGGTCTTACAGATGAGAAAACTGAGGCCCAAAGAGATCAAATGATTTGTCTAAGGTCACAGAGGTTATAGACATATTAAGTGACTGAGGGAAGACTTGAAATTGGTTCCTTTGATTCAAGCAGTAAATAAAGCTTTTTGTCTTTTTAATAGGCTATTAACTACATGATGTTAATGTGGTTTACATCCACTCATTTCATTATCTTTTAACCTAAGTACTACCAGGGTAGCTATTATTTCACCTAGACATGATAAGCAAAGTAATTTGGCAAGGGGTAACATTTCATTAGTATATTTAGGCATCTAACTTTATAAATTATGTCATCAACTTTAGCCTTAATAGCTTATGATTTCTAGATGAGATTGTCCCAGATGCCACATTTGATTTTGACTAAGGGTCATAATACACATTCAGTGCTTAATGAGAAAGATCTATGCGAGGGTTTAAAATTTTTCTCCCCCCCCCCCTTTTTTTCTTTCAAGTAATCATCTGGTAAGTGTTTGACATGAGAAAATTACCATATCTGCAAACACAAACCTGAATGCTATGATCATCTTTGTTCCTATATCTGAGTATATCAATAGGAGAATATGTAAAACCTAATTGAAGGACACATACTGTCAGCTTTGAAAAGTTTGAACTTGTCTCCTTAAAAACTCCCTTTCAGTAGAAGAACATCATTCTGCAAGCAGATTTCCCTGACAAACAGAATAATTTATATTCAATCAAATGAAACACCTCAGCATTTAATCTGTATTTCCCTACAGACTCTCATTGCATTAATACAACTGTCCTTAAACAATGACTCATAGCTCTACTTGCAAGGAAAAAAACCCAACAACAACCTCTTTCTGAGGCAGTCTTTTTCCCCAATGAGTCCTTAAGGGCTCAAGTTCAGCTCTTATGTCTTACTACACAATCCTACCCTCCCAAAATTTGTGTCTTATTTGTATGAATACAAATGCTCATTTCTGCAATGAGCTAACAGGTGCTATCTAGGCTGTCTTTTGCTTAAAGGAAAAAGAAAACTCTCAATACTCGCCTCATTTCTGTCTCTGAATCTTTAAAGTTGGTGAGCTTAACTGTCAATTAATTTCTGTAACTTGATTTCTTCCTTATTTTCTGGACCAGGATCAAATCATAGTGAGTTATTTTTATTTAGATTAGTCAGAAAATTCATATGGATTGGGGAAATGGAGGCATTAGAATTTTTAACTTTCAGAGAGATAAATTAATCATGTCTATGGCAGATGAGATATATTTGATATACCATTAAACACTAAAGCTCCTCCATGCCTAGATTTTTAAAGTAATGCTGCCATAAAAGCAAGGTTCAGGGATCCTCCAAAGTATGTCTTAGACCAAACAAACATTTTCAATGAGGAAATCTACTTTTCACTCTCCTGGAATGAAAAAAATCCCTTTGGGGAAGAAATGAGCCTATGGAGGAGCAATGAAATAGTGAATCAGTGGAAGGGACAAAGAGTTGCTGAAACTAAGTAGAATCTCAGTGGATGCACATCCCCCTTGCCCATTTTGTCTCCTCCTCAAAGCTCTGAATAGCCATAGGAGTGGGCTAAGGCTTCTGGAAACACCTCTCTCCCCATCAGAAATACTTAAGAATCATAAGGAGCCAGTGCGTTAGCTCCATAATTGACTAGGTCATCTGGCAGATTAGCCAGTCAATCTTGATCAATTAGTTAAGGACCCTTATGATGGTGAGGCCTTTTGCTTTCCTCTCAGAACCCAAGAGTAGCACTATGCCTCTGAAAATTGCCTAAATACTCTAGAGATGAACTTTCAAAACCCACTTAAATGTGATAAGGAGAGACAAACAACATTAAAATACAAAGTGGCCCACATCCTGCACACAGAAACCAGCAATGGCACTTGAAATCAGCAAAGAAAGTATCTTTTAAAAGAAAGAAAGCTTTTCCCCTTACCCTCAATCCAGTACATCATCAAAGTATATGCACCAAAGATTCCAAACACAAAAAAACAGTCAAGAAATGCTTGTCTGTTTACCAGTGCTCCACAAGCCAGCAAAAGTAAACACCACTGTCTAGTCTACTACCTAGTTTAGCATTAGAGGTCACAGGAATACAGAGACTGATATGAAGAATATTTAGATTATGACAGCAAAAACAGTAAAGGTAGAATAGAATGGAAGCAGTTTCTAGGGTCCCAATTTTTATCTCCTTCCACATGCTGTGTGTCTCTTTCCTAAACTGAGCTTTATTCTATGTCAATAGAGCTCTGCAGGCAAAAAAGATGTGTGGGAGGCAGAAACGGATGAAAGATTTAGCCTTATACACACTGCTCACAGTTCAAAGATATATGGAGCGGGAAATAAATGGACAGGGCAAGAGGCTGGTGCTAAACAAAATCCTCAAATGCCTCATTATGAGATCCATAAAACAATGACAACAATAATAGCTATATTTATATAATTCTTTAGGTTTACAATAAAACTTCATATCTGTATTATCTCATTTGATCCTCACAACAATGCCAGAAGATAGGTACTATAATTATTTTATGAGAAAACTGAGGCTAAATGACTTACCCAGGTTGACACTGACAGTGTCCAAGGCAGGATTTGAACTCAAGTCTTTCTGATTTTAAATCTAACATTAAATATCCACTGTACCACTTAGTCATCTCAGATGTTTCCTGGCATTAAATTGCTGGTGAATCCAGTGAAATCTGTCTCCTTACTGCAATTTTTATGCTGCCTTGGATGGAGATGTTCTGATAAAGTCCTAACAAGTACCATGAACCAAACTGGATAAGAGAGTTTTGAGAACATAGAGAGACATTGAGGCAGGACCTTGGTTTGATTTGTCTTACCAGCAGAATCTGCTCCTGAGGCCCCACCACTCGTCTGCTCCTCAGCATCAAGAACCTGCATGTCTGTATATGATGGGCCAATACTTGGGCTACTAGTGTCCTCAGAATGGGTGGTCCAGCTGCTCTCTGAAGCGAGGGGACATCTTCCCAAGGAGTCAAAGGAGGGACATGTCCAGCAGGACACAGATAGTGGTGGGGCTAGAGACAAATAAAAAAACGCAACTAATAT
Source organism: Gymnobelideus leadbeateri (assembly GCA_011680675.1). Classification (NCBI taxonomy): domain Eukaryota; kingdom Metazoa; phylum Chordata; class Mammalia; order Diprotodontia; family Petauridae; genus Gymnobelideus; species Gymnobelideus leadbeateri. Next base: position 26,532 of record WOXC01001280.1, on the reverse strand, counting down.
TAATTGGGTTACCTTGACTGAAATTTTTTCCTATTTTCTTTTCAAGAGTTTTTGGAGTTCTTATCTCATTGGATTCTTAACATAGTCACCTGAGACAGAAGATAAGTAGAATGAAATATAAAACTAGATGACCTATTCAAGGACATGCAATAAAATGTCATAGGTGATGTCAGGGTCTCCATTCTAGTATAAACTTCAAGTTATAGCTTTGCTCAGAGCAAAGAGAAATTAATTTAGTGGCAGCATCTTTGGATTGCTGCATTTGTGTGTGTGTGTGTGTGTGTGTATGCATGCCATTATCCTCAACATAATCCACTCATTCACACTCCTGTGCAAATATACTTGTGTTGTATGTAATATACTTGTGTTGTATGTAATAGTACATATCGAAGAACAGCTTATGTCTGTTTCTTAATGCTGTTGTATGGCTACCCTCTTCCTCTGTTTGTTGGCTTACCCATTCTTTAATCTCCTAATTCAAAACCTACGTCTTCCAGGAAACCTTCCCTGATTTCCCCCAATCTCTAGCTTTCTTCTCCCTTGATCTCATATTCCATTTAGTTTTTATCTCTCTTATTTACTCATGTAATATTTTAAAATTCAATTTAATTTTTTCCAATGGACAAAATTTTGTTTTCTCTCCTACTTCCCCTCCCACTGGAGAGAAAAAAGAAAAAAAGAAGACTCTTGTGAAACATAGGTACAGTCAAGCAAAACAAATTCCTGATCATGTACTATAATATATTAGACTTGTCTGTGTTTAGCCCACATTTCCCTGCTAGGCTGCAAGTTCTATAAGGTCAATGACCACGAGTATCTTATCTTAGCTTTGCATATACCCCACAGTCTAGATTATAGCGGTTTAGTTGTTCAGTCGTATCTGACTCTTAGCAACCCTGCGGACCACAGCACACCAATGCTATCTTGGGATTTTCTTGGCAGAGATACTGGAGTGGCTTGCCATTTCCTTCTCCAATGGATTAAGGGAAACAGAGGTTAAGTAACTTGCCCAGTCACACAGCTAGTAATGTCTAAGGCCAGATTTGAACTCAGGTTTTCCTGAATCCAAGCCTGGTGTTCCATCCACTGAGCCATCTAGTTGTCTAGTACTTTGCATGTAGTAGATATTTAATAAAATGTTTATTGTGTTGTGTTGCTTTTACCTGATTCTTTTTCCTTTGGTTGGGAAAAGGACACACGTACCAAAAATTTCTGTAGTAGCATTTTTTGTATTGGCAAAGATCTGGAAATTGAGAGGATGTCCATTGGGGACATGGCTGAACAAGTTATGGTATAGGACTATTGTTCCATAAAAAATGATGAGCAGGCAGACTTCAGAAAAACCTGGAAAGACTCATATGAACTGATGCTGAGTGAAATGAACAGAAGTAGGAGAACACTGTACACATTAACAGCAACAGCAACAGCAACATCATGTGATGACTGACTGATAGAACTTAGTTCTTCTCAGCAATGCAAGGATCTAAGATAATTCCAAAAGACTCCCAATGGAAAATGCTGTCCACATCCAGGGAACGAACTTTGGACTCTGAATGTAGATGGAAGCATACTATTTGCTCCCCTATTCTTTTGTTGTTTTGTTTTGCTTCTTCTTTCTTGTGGTTCATTCCATTGGTATAATTCTTCTTTGCAATATGACCAATGTGAAAATATGTTTACTATGATTAAGTAGAGCCTGTATCAGACTGCTTGCCATCTTGAGGAGAGGAGAGGGGAAGGAGAGGGAGAAACTTTAAAACTCAAAATCTTATTGAAATGGATGTTGAAAACTAAAAACAAATAAATAATATATATAAAAAAATAAATTTCTCTCTTCTGGGTTAAACTTCTGCCCACATAATGCTAGGCAGTTATTAGATACCAGATGGCTTTTACCCCAAACTCTCTAAAGGGAAAAATGTATATTATCTGGATCCACTTTCCTTTGTCCTAGGCCCCAAATTCAGCATTTTTAATGTCGTATTTGGAGATTCAAAGTAAAGCATTTCAAAAGCATCCAGAGGCCTGGGTGCCACATTGCCCTCCTAAGAGAAGCAGAATAACCAAAACTATCACAGTTTCTGCCCTCGCATTTTGTCGTCTCAAATTTACTGAAAAGCACAGGAAATCTCTGGTTAATGGCATGTGCACGCTTATTCATTTGGGAGTGCCATGTTCAGTACAGTAAATTCAGGAAAACATTATGTTTGCTCCATGTATAAGTGAGTTAGGTACTATGTGAAATACAGTGATGAAGCAAGGCAATAATCCCAGCTGTCAAGAAGTACACAATCTTGTAGGAGAAATAAAACACAAACTGTAATACAAATAAGAATATAAGTGAATTGGGGAGGTCTGAACAAAATATGCTAAGAGACTCAAGGTAGGAAGGGGATTTAGGAACATCACTATGGAAAAAATGCGGCAACTGAGCTAAGCCTTGGAAAAAAGGGACGGCTTAAACAGGCAGAGGCGTGAATACATCATGGAAGAGGGCTGTCTGTTGCAGGTGCTGGGGATCACACACAAAACCACAAAGGTAAGAGAGGGAAGAATTAAACTGGTGAAGCACAAGTAATCTAATCTCCGCTTAGGACTCACAGTACATCAATAGGAATAGTGTGAAACAAGACTGAAAAAGGCAGGTTAGACTTCAGGCAGTGGAGATGGATATTGAATGGGGGTGGGGGCAGTGCGGCCAGGACAGTGTATTAGAAATAATGCTGTCCAAAGAAACCTCACTCTAACATGAGGGAATTGAGGGTGGGGGTGTGGGGTTCAAACAAATCTCGGTATCCTTGCTTGTTTGCTTTCTGAAGAAATATCACTTAGGTGACAACTGTGTTCTGAGACCTCAAAGGGTTTTCACAGCTCTCATCTCAGTGTGTGGTAGCCTGCCTTGGCTCACAACATCCCCCCAACCCCAGGAATGTAGCAGCCTCTCCCCTCCCCCACCCCCAGCTCTGCCAGGGAAAATTCTTCCCTTTCTTGAAGTAGAGCTCAGGTACCACTCCCTCCATAATACCTTCTTTGATGCTCTGAGCTAGAAATCATTTCTTCCCTCATTCAATCTCACATAATACTCTGAATCTTTTTTCCTATGCGAGGAAAATACAAATGTCAGGGAAAAAGCTGGCAATCCTTCTGGCTAGAAGTATGTTTGTGAAATAGTATAGAAAAAATAAAACACACAGAACCAGTATTAGGCATTTAATAAATGCTTGTTGAATAACATACAAGAGTGTGTGCACAAGGTGTGTCAGGCACACTATCTCAAAAAAGTTGTTCTGTGTTTTAATTTCATCTCATAGTATGTTCTTTTAATTTTAAAGTTTAGATTGTTTTATTATGCAATAAGAGCTGAATTGTGAAATACAGATGCACATAGGAAGTTTATGTTCACTTATGACATGCTTTCTCCATGGTGGTGGCAGGAGCAGTGGCAAAAGCATATGCTCCTAGATCATGGGAGAAGGAGCCGCTCAAAGGGTGAGACACAGTTACTGATTAGCCAGAGGGGCTGGGAAGTGGTTCAAATGGCAATGGGGGTTGGGTGGGGTGAGGAATAAATCATATATTGCACTTACTAGCTGTTAATTTTTAATAAAAAATTAAATTTAGCTTTTCTTTAGTTTAATGAATATAAAGAATGTATTTTATGACTAAATATTCAATAATTGCTTGCCTTTAAAAATTAAGTTCCTTGGGTACACAGCTTAATGAAATGTGCTATATATGCCTATATTATAGATTCACATATATATGTAATCCAACTCATTATACATATTATATGTGACACATATTTTATACATGATATATTGAGAATGTATAGATAAATATAAGAATAGGTTAATATATTCCAGAATGAGAAAAGAGTTAATAAAATTAATTAAAATATATTTTAAAAGTAATAAAATGCTTTCATTCTTCATGTTCAGGAACTCAAACGACAGATTGTTTCCCTCCACTCCCCACCTCCAACCACACACAAAAGCAGAGACTTTTATGTTGATCTGGACAACTAAAAAGGAATACAAATTATTCTAACCCATAAAAATATGCTTCAATTAAATGAACAAATGAGCTTTTATTTGCAAAGCACTCTTTGAACCTTAAAGCACTATATTATTATTGACTATTACAATATATCATTAACAAAGTTTATACAAGCTTAATACTATTATAGTACTATATCATTGAAAGATCATCAGTACCTTCATTCCACAGCTAGAAAGAAACTGAATATAGAGAGGTCAAATACCTTGGCCAAGGTCAAACAGCTAGTAACAGATATGGCATTTAAAGCTAGGTTTACTGATAGTAAATCAAGTGCTACTACTCAGAGATGAGAGTGCTTTAATTTTCATTCTGTCTAGTTTTCACTGGATTTTTCCAATCTTTTTATATTTAACAAGCCCCAAGCTGAACTTAAAGAACAACTCTTTCTAGAAGAGAGAAGCCAGATGTCAACGCAGCTCATTAATTGCTTTTGCCTGGTTCAACACATTTGCTTACTTTTATCAGTTTAGCAACTGTTGATGTGACAATTTATTTAAGTCCCTAATGAAATTCAGTCAGACCATAAAATTAGCTGAAAGGGCTTGGAATTGATCCTCTCCCAGAAGCCAAGCCTGTGATATTTATACTATGGAACAATGAGATTCTATTGCCATTTCCCCTTCCCCCTCTAGCCCTTTCATGCCATAAGGCAGAAATGCAGAGGACAGCTTCAAGTCTGCTTCTCCACTTTACAGCCATCCATGGGTGGTTAACTAATGGCATCTTTTTTCTTTAGAATTCTAGGATACTTGGTAGATACTTAAATTGAAATCAATAAATTTAGTAGAAAATATTTTATGTAGGGATGAAGTTCTGAAGTCAGTAACTAGGGCAAAAATTCTTGAAAATCCCTTAAATCACCTATAAAGTACAGTATAATGTCTTTAAACACTTTTTACTAGAATTATGATGCACTTCCATTCTAGGTGTTTTGGATGTGTGCTCTTTATCATAAATTTGGACCCACAATAACAAGCTATGTATTCACTATATCATTAGCTAATGGGCACATTCATAGATTACTGATTAGTTCAATTTTCACTTTCCTTTGTGGTTTAATTGTGACTCCATCAAAAGAAATACTAAATGGTTGCAAGAGTGATTCATTTGGAGGAAGTGCACTAACCCTCAAAATGCTCTAATTGTCCTAGATTGCCAATCTAGTGCTATTCTGGGCTAGGTTTAATTTAGGCCTGTTCAGTAGTTCAGGCTAGGGACTGGAACACAATGACACACTTGTGAGTCACAAAATATTTAACAAAAAGAAGTTTGCCCAGTAATAAAAAGGATCAATAAAGATACAACTCTGATTCTAATGAGCAAGGCTCTCAAATACTTCCCCATCTATCAATCAGTCCATCAAGTCATGTATTAAGTGCTTACTTAATAACTTAAAAACAACAATAACAGCAACAAAAAAAACATCCTGCCCTCAAGGATTTTGATTGTTGTCTACCTGGTCAGAAAGGTATGCTGACTCACAGAACAGTTTCTTTCAAGCCTGAGTAATCCTTGTAGGCTAGGCTTTTTATACCTCATGCACTCAGGAAGTCATTTCAAACCCTAATCTCAGAAGCCAGTGGTTCTCAAAGTATGGGCTTCTCAGAGTAACTTCCCTCTCTCCACCATATTTTACAAAGGGAAACCCCTGGTTGATTGGAACAACTGGCTGAATCAAAGCTTGCAATCATAAAAGGACAGCTTTCCTCATCTATTTGGCTAAATGAGAATCAAACAACTTGGAATCGTTTGAGAATTTAAAGAAAAAGTAAAAAATGGGAAGCCAAGGATTACGCTTTAGCTAAAACTATATCAGTCTAGTTAAAACTCTTAGCTAAAACCTACAAATATATGTAATTTTCAATTAGTCAAACCAATCAGGATTTGAAAGCTATAGCAGCTGACACATATGAAGGTATGGGGGTGGAGAGGATGGAACTTGTATTCTCAGGCAGCTAAGTACTGAGTGCTGGTAGGAAGATCCTAGGTCAAATCCTACCTCAGACACTTACATGGGGTGGGACTCTGGGTTAGTCACTTAACCTCTTTTTGCCTTAATTCTTCATATGTCAAATGGGAATACAATAGCACCTACCTCCCAGGAAATCCTGGTGAGGATCAAAAGAGAAGACACAGGTAAGATACTTCACAACTTTTAAATGCTTAAAAAAAGCTAGCTATTGCTGTGGTTACTTCAAATAGCTTAATGGAAGGTGCTAATCTTGCATGGCATTTCAGAAAACAAGATGTCTCCCATTCAAGAGCAAAATATGTATACTTTATTTTGCCCTTAATGAATACATTTTTTGTCCAAAAGACAGGGGAAAAAAACAATTGCTGGTTTTAGTATCCCTGCTAAGCAGATCTTTCAAATGTCCCTCCTCCTCCAATTCACTTGAAATGGCTAAATTTTCTACTGACACTGGATGCATCTTCATAAATGAGTCTTTTTCAGGGTTCAGAAATTAGTTTCACTAGACATAATAGGGAGGCCTTAGCTCAAGCTTTTCAAAGAAGAGCTGTGAAGGACAGGGGTAACCTAGTGTTTTTGCTTGTGCTGTGAGGCTAATATTCAGAAATGAAAGACATTCTGTGTTTGTAGTTATGCACATCCTGTATTTCAAGATATGCTCTGCTGCAAAACTACCCTAATGGTAGAGGAACTTTAATGTACATAATGAAAATGGAGGCAGTAGTTCTATGCTCTTTATAAAATCAATCTGTCCACATGCAAGTGTAAGCATCCTATAATTAGAAGAACATTTGTGGAATATGTGCACATTCTTTGGTTTGAGTAAACATTTTAAAAATGTAGACATAAAGAAAGGCAACCAAAATGATATTGGAATTAAACATCATGGCTATGAAAGAGTGGTTGAAGGAACTGGGGATGTTTCACTAGAGAAGAAAATACTTAACAATTGAGTAAAGGAGATATGATAGCTATCTTTAAGAATTTGGAAGGTTGCCATGTAAAAGAGAGACTGGGGGTGGCTAGGTTGCCGCAGTGAATATAGCATAGGCTCTGGAGTCAGGAGGACCTGAGTTCAAATTCAGCCTCAGACACTTAACTAGCCGTGTGACCTTGGGCAAATCACTTAACCCCAATTGCCCTACCTTCCCCCCTCCACAAAGCAAAAAGAGAGACAGACAGACAGATCAGATCAGATTACTTCTTCTTGGCCACAAAAGACAGAAGAACTAAGGATGATTGGTAGAAGTTACAGAGGCAAATTTTAACTTGATGTCTAGGGACACTACCTAATAATTTGAGCTATGCAATAGGGGAATGTGCAGCCTTGGAAGATAGTGAGTTTTCCATTACTAGAAGTCTTCATTCAGAGCCTGGATGGCCACTTCAGGGATATTGTAGATGTATATCCTATTCAAGTAGAGATTGGCCTGGATCACTTCTGGGTCCCTTCCACATTCTAATTCTGTGAATGGAATGAGATGTCAGGCCGCCTACTCCAATCTAACTTTGTAGATGAAGAAACTGAGGTTCAGAGAGGTTGGTTATAGAATTATAGATCTAAACTTAGAAAGGATCTCAAAGGCTATCTATTCCAAACCCTCTCAAGAAGTTACCTAAGTTCATACAATGAGTAAGCATTAGGGACAGGACTTGAACCTAGGTCCTTAGAGTCCCAATCCAGCACTCTTTACACCGTAAAGTTGGCTGGTTTGGTGCATTAACATTTTCCACTTGACTACAGTGGAAGCAGCTAGGTGGCACTGTGGAGAGAGCACTGGGCCTGGAGTTTGGAGGACTTGAGTTCAAATCCACCCTCAGATAATTACTAGCTATGGGACCCTGGGCAAGTCACTTATCTCCTATCTGCCTCAGTTTCATCATCTGTAAAATGGGGATAATAATATTACCTATCTCCCAGGGTTTGGGGGAAGTTTTTTGGAGGGGATAAGGCAAGGCAATTGGGGTTAAGTGATTTGCCCAAGGTCATACAGCTTACATAAGTGTGTCAAGTGTCTGAAATCAGACTTGAACTCAGGTCCTCCTGACTCTAGGGCCCGTACTCTATTCACTGGGCAACCTCACTGCCCTTCTCCCAGGGTTTTTATGAGAACCATGTGAAATGATATTTGTAAAGTACTTAGCATGGGTGCCTGGGACATAGCAGGCACTTCAGAAATGTTTACTTCCTTCTTGTTTAATGATTCAAATAGAACAAAATAACAGTTCATCTTGGAGAATAGGATCATAGCATTTACATTAAGGACTAAAAGGCACCAAAAAGATCATCTAATCCTGTCCTCTTCATTTTAGAATCGGGGAAACTGAAGTCCACAGGGGTTATGATTTACCGCTTTAATAGCTTCAGAAAATAGAGCCTATCAAATCAATTCAGATTGGAACAGGTTGAATATGTTTATTTTTATTATTATCATTTATTAATTATTCTTTTTAGTGAGGGGAAGATATCACTTTGGTTTGATTCATGATTCAGTAAAAATGCCTGGATTCAGTAAAATAGTTCGATTCTTTGCCATTATTGGTTCCTGGATCAGTGACTTAATTTCTGACGTTTCTGCACCCCACCGTTCTTCTCTCTTCCTATGCTTTTTCACATGCCCTCTTTACAACTGTTTCCAAAAATTAACTTAAACTTAGGGATCAAAAAACATTTAAGGTTCCGCTTGCTACCATTTCTAGGAAAAACACTCAACGCTGTTAGATTTGAATCTCCCTCAAGACGAGAGATGCTAGTTTGATCACTTAAGATGTTTTAGAGTGGCCTCAGCCATGCAGCAGAGGGCACTGTTATTTTACATTAGACCCAAGGGGTAGGCTCTTTTCCGTTTCCTAATTCCTACCACCCTCTGGACCTTCCAGTCTCTTATAAGATTTTTAAAATAGGTTACTGTCTCTTTCTCTGTTTCTGTTGTTGTTTTTATGCCGTCTGAAAGAGATCACTCATCTCTAATTTCCTGGACTAAAATCTGACCAAGATGGCACTTCTCCATCTTGTGTTTTCTCCTAGCTATGATTTTAAAGAAAGCCATAGACGGACCGTCCCTTTTGAGTATTTACACATATCTGAGAATGTTCTCATCACAAAGCTGTTGCTCTTGGTTATTCAATCAACCTCAGAATGTTTCAGTGCACAATGAAATAAATACCCTGGCCATCGGGGCTGCTCGATGGTTATTGAAAACTTCTTTGGCTTGGCCCTTCTGTTACTCTCAGTAAGCTCCCCAGACGGTCTGGTCTGGCTATTCAAACAGTACAAAATAAGAGATTTAACATTAAAGACAGCCTCTTTGTCTCCAACTCCACTATGGTTACAGCCTTCTTGCATTTTAATTAGGCCAAACAGTACATTCCCATTCTAGGCTGTAATCCAACCTTCTTTTGCATCATGTAGGCCCCTTGAGGTGTGTATGCAACCCAAAGTTCACTTCTGACACTGACCATCTTCAGTGTGCTGCTGGATTTACTACAAAGGAAGTGCAGAGATGGAAACCAGGGAAGGTTAAGGATAGCCTAGAAGATATTCCTCAATCAAGTTCCTTGCTGTGAAATTACTCTCTGTTCTTACTTCTTACTGCAGGGCAGAACACTAAGTTATTACATAACTCACTAAGACAACACTTGAAATCCAAGAAAAGGCAAGCAGAGATCCATTCTCATTCTTCCAAATATTATTTTAAGCCAAATACAACATGCATTTTTCAGAAAGGTACAATAAACCTAGAGAAGAACCACTCTTTTTAAGACATTTTCATCAGAACAAATCATTGTTAATAAAAAGCCCTTTGCGTGAGATAGACACTGGAACAGAATACAGACTGCTCCAGGCAGAGAGAAGATAAAGCAGCATGGAGTACATGATATAGAGGAAAGGAACAGAATGACACTCAGAAAGAAAAAGAAAGATTTGTCTCTTATTAATCTTAATGGTACTATGGAAAGAATAAAAAAGCTCTGGGGTGGCTAGGTGGCACAGTGAATAGAGCACTGGCCCTGGAGTCTGGAGGACCTCAGTTCAAATCAGGCTTCAGGTTACTTAATGCTTACTAGCCGTGTGACTTTGGTCAAGTCACTTAATCCCAACTGCCTTGCCTTCCCCTTTGCAAAAAAAAAAAAAAGATGAAAAAGCTCCCAAAGATTGTTTCTTCTTTTTTTAACTTCACCCCTCTTGGTATGCATACAACCCACATGTCCAAGAGCTCCAAGACCTTTCTCTACTATACCAAATATTCTATTCCTTTAAAGACACTTAAATTCACAACTACCACAAGGGGGAAAAATAAAGTCTAACTTAATTAGCTTTAGAATACAAGTGTCCAGAAGGCCAGGAATGTCTGTCTTTCTGTTTATTGGCATTCCCTGCACTTACCTAAGAATAGTGCCTAGTAGGCATCACTGTTGTTACTCATTTACTTTTCAGTGGTGTCCAACTCATCAAGACCCCATTTGGGGATTTTTTTTTGACAAAGATACTAGAATGGTTGGCCATTTCCTTTTCCACCTCATCTGACAGATGAGGAGACCGAGGAGAACAGGGTTGAGTGACTTGTCCGGGGTCAGACAACTAGTAAGTTTCTGAGGCCAGATTTGAACACGGGAAGATGAGTCTTCCTGACTCTAGGTCTGGCACTCTATCCACTGTGCCACCTAGCTGTCCTGCTTAGTAATAGTAATAGCTTAATAATTGCTTGTTAATAATTCCAAAGGACCCATGATGAAAAAAATGTTATCCACATCCAGAGAGAACCGATGAACTTTAACACAGATTGAAGCATTCTTCTTTTCAACTTTATTTATTTTCCTTGGATTTTGTGTGTGTGTGTGTGTGTGTGTGTGTGTGTGTGTGTATGTGTTTTCTTTTGCAACATGGCAAATATGTAAATATATTTTGTATGCCTTCACATGTATAATCAATATTGTACCGCTTGCTTTCTCAAGGGATGTAGGGGAGGAGAAGGAGGGAGAAAATTTGGAACTCAAAATTTTAAAAGATAAATGTCTAAAAATTTTTTACGTGCAACTGGGAAATATTTAACAGAAAAAATTAAAATATATTTTAAAATAAATGCTTGTTGACTTTAATTAAAAGTATACATTAAATTTAAAGTCTTAAAAAGACTGGTTTGAAGTGAATTAACAAGAGAAACAGAAAGGAAAACTTTTTAGGGAAATGAAGTACCAATGAAAATTTTACATTAAGTAGGAACAAAAATCTTAAGACTTCTGATCTATGTTATGCCAGGTTACTGGCTAAATTTCTACTTAGCTATCATGACAGCCTCATCTATTTGCACCAAGAAGATGTAATGAACACCCTTAGATGTTCGCCTGGGTGGACCTTTGGAAAGCCCAGCACCATAATGCTGTGAAGTAAGGGATGATTAGTAAATAGTGATTAACTGATAAGTCTCCAACCGCTAGAGTCAGGGGCTTTGCTTTAAATTCTGGCTTTAGCCCTTTGCAGGGAGAAGCACAATATAGACTTCAACAGCCAAATCACAAGATAGTGTTGCAATATTTGAGGCAAAGAGAACTACAAACACATTTTCTTCTTCACAGCCAACCTAAAACTTTCAATTATCTTTTTTTTTAATGGACACAAGGCTTTTTGCAGAAGGAATTTCCATTTGGGGGCATATCTGGGAAACCAACTATGAGCAAATTTTGTTCCCTAAACATAAAAATTCTGGAAATATTAAGTGCTAATTGTGTGTACAGAACTGTTGGCTGGATGAGACATAAAGTTTAGACAAGACAAATGATTCTTCTAGAATTTAGAGTGTCCTCTCAATAGAAAAAGCACTTCCTGAACACCTAGGAAGTATAGCAGACAACCCTGTGCTAAAAGACAAGACCTTAATCCCATATGCCTACATGTATTATCTTTTTTAAAAAAAATAGAGCATTTTATTTTTTAAAGTCTATTGTTTCATTTTTTATACCACACTGATTTTCTCTATAAGCCTTCCCTACAGTGAGTCCTTCCATTTAACAAAAAGAAAAGGTTGACAGAGTAAATAGCAACCAGCTAAGCAACTAAGAGCATAGACAGCATTTCACGTTTATAGTCCCTGACCTGTTTACTGAAAGGAAGGTATGTTTCCTTATCAGTTCTCCAGGGCTGTCTGCTCATTACGATTCTTTAGAGCTTAGTCTGTTCTTACCTTTACCAACTATTTTTTATTCATACAGCAGCTTGCAAGAGGAATTCTACATGATAGAAAGTTCCTTGAGGAATCTCGGTTTTTACCTTCATTATTTTTTCCCTCCTCAGCTGGTGATAATACAGCAGGAATGCAGTAGTTGATTCTATTCTACACCTTTACTTGTACAACACCTCAACCACCCCCATCCCCTTAACGTTTTGTTCACAGAAATATTTTCATTTTCCTCTGCAGTTACTAGGATTCTTAAGCATTGACTTCAGGATTAGAAAATCTACATGATTCAGAGTTGTATCCAGCAATCATGACACTTTAACTTTTTCATGCACCATCAACAATCGGATAATTTTCTTTCTTTCTGTTTTTTGGGATTTTTTGTCTTTTTGGAGGGGGGAAGGCAGGGCAATTGGGGTTAAGTCACTTGCCCAAGGTCACGCAGCTAGTGTTATCTGAGGCTGGATTTGAACTCAGGTCCTCCTGACTCCAAGGTTGGTGCTTATTTCACTGTGCCACCTAGCTGCCCCTGACAATTAGATAATTTTAAAGTTCAAGCTTTACTGAAAGTTGCCATTTCCTAACAGTACAGAAGAAAGAAAATGACATTTGGAGTCAGAGGACTTGGGTTGGAATCCCAGCTCTTTTCCCTACTAGCTATGTAACTTGGGAAAAATCCCTTCGCCTCTCTAGCTTTTGACCTCTATAAAGTTGGACTATAGGATATCTAAGGCTCCCATTAGCTCTAAATTCTATCTGATGGCCATCAACTGAGTAAAATTTTCTCCTACTTCACATCAGAAATGGTTAGGAAAGTAGGGAGACATTCATCATTAAGGAGAAGGCCTAAAGAAAAGTATATTATTTCTCCCTCTTTCCTCATCCTCACCCAATTATAAACTCCCTCTTGTCTCAAGATAATAAGAAAAAGTCATCAAAAGGCATGTAATGAGCATTAAGTGGGATTAGGGACCAGTTAGAATCAACATGACAGTACTTTAATAGTTGTCATACTAGTCAAGAATCTTCTGCCTTCAGAATATTATATATTATAAACGTATACATCTCAACATATGTATTATATGCTATATGTGTGTGTCTCCCTTCCCCCTGCAGCCCATGACAGACCTGAAGTTAGAAAGATGTGAGTTTAAATCTAGCCTCAGACACTTACTAGCTGGGGCATGTCACTTAACATCTATTTGCCTCAGTTTCCTTATCTGTAAGATGGGGATAATAATAGTACCTACTTCCTAGGGTCAGATGAGATAAAAATTGTAAAGTGCCTGGCACATAATAAGTGCTTTATAAATGTTACATATATGTGTAAGTGTACATAGAGGTATATACATTTTATATAGGTATATATGTTCTGTGTGTACGTATATGTTTATGCACACACGCGCGCACACACACACACACACACACACACACACACACACACACACATTCCTTGTATATCCTTGAGGCCCACACCAATATAAGGGACACTTAGCCTCATGGGCAGGGGCAGCCACAAAATGAGAGCAGTTAAATCAGAGAAACGAACCAGCAGAGTCACATATAACTCACTCTCTGCCTTTCCTTTTGGAAAAGTCTCAATGTCAATGTTGCTGGAGAAGTCTGATTATTATTCCAATTTCCAAAAAGGGAGGAGGGTATACTCTGCAAAGTATAAACCACTGGGCTTTACTACTGGGATTTGGGATCTCATCAATATGGATATATCCTCTCCAACAATGGAAGCTGCAACCTATTTCATGCCTACCCACCCTTGGCAACTGCTGTCCATGTCTTTCCATAAGTTCTACACAAGAGGATCCACCCAACACACTGGGAGCTCTCTTTGCGTTCTCTTAACATCACAAGGAAACTACCACCACTACTATTAAATGTACTAGTACTAGGCGACACTCATGCTGGACACTTGCTAGCCTTCCCCTTGTCCCATGCCCAGTCCATCTTCCTTTTCAATCATATATATCTTTATTCCATGTCCCTAAAGTTTCTTATTTGCTGTGTTGCAGCCTGCTCCCATCCACCTCTCCACTGCCCTTTGTGTGATACTTTTAATTCTTCACAGACTGCATACTATTCCATGACTCATGGCTGGTGGAATATTGCCATGAAAAAGATGGTCCTTTGTTTCTGGGAAAAGTTTGGGGTCATTAATGGAGCACTGCAAGTTTTCCCAAAGACAATCCAACATGTTCTCCTCCGCCTATTTAATTCTTGGCCCAATTCCTTGTTCGTTTGTGCTGTCTGTCTCAAACACGTATGCAATGGGGATTGTACCCCATGGAGTATGCACAGAGCTGCCCTGCCTGCTTCCACCTACCATATGTGTTGGTTCAGCAGTTTCAGGAAGACAAAGTAATCCCCTTAGCTTTATGATGGCAGTGAGGGTGGGGACACATCAGTTAAAATGGAGAGACAGCTTCAGGCTTTCTCTCTAGGTGGCATGATATAATTCTGGGACTTCCTGTGAGGGATGGGGGGAAGAAAGTACCTTCAACCTGGTGATATGGGAACTGCTCCACTTGGAAGCTAGAGCAGGGCTCAGCTAGGTGAGCTTGAGTCTGGACTTCTGGTTGCCTCTTCTGCTTTGTTTTCCTTTGTCTGATAGAAGGCGACCAAACAGCAATCATGAGGTGGATGTGTCCAGCCTTAGAGGCTACAGTGTGAGTTTCCGAGGTCTTCAAGATCTGGGTCTCTTGGTCAGAGCTGACTGGCAGATTTGCCAGAAGGCATGGACCTGGAGAACTTGGCAGAGCTGAAGTAATATAAAATGCCTATTCAGAAGTCCCTCAAACTATCATGACTTGATGTTTTATGTATCAGCCTTCCCAGAGAGTATATAAGTAGTTATTTACTTTATCCTGTGATGTTAAAAAGACATGACTGGGGGCGGCTAGGTGGTGCAGTGAATAGAGCATCGGCCCTGGAGTCAGGAGGACCTGAGTTCAAATCCGACCTCAGACACTTAACACTTACTAGCCGTGTGATGCTGGGCAAGTCACTTAACCCCAACTGCCCTCCCCCCGCCCAAAAAAGGCCAAAAAAAGACATAACTAAAAATAATTAAAATACTCTATGTATTTTAAATCACTGACATGCCTGGGTTGGTCAGTCTAACACAAGTCTTTCCTCACTCCAGTTCATCTTCCATTCAGTCACCAACATGATCTTCCTAAAGTGCAGGTCTGCCCATGTTACCCCCTGCTCTATAAACACCAGTGGCTCCCTCATGCCTCCAGTATCAAATATAAAATCCTCTGTTTGAAGTTCAAAGCCCTTCATACCCTTCCCCCTTCCAGTCTTCTTACATCCTACATCCTCTGTGTACTCTTGGATTCAGTGACACTGACCTCCTTGCTGTTCCATGAAGACGACAACGTATCTCTGAGTGCCAGGCATTTTCTCTGGCTATCTCCTCATCCTTCCTCATCTCTGTTTCCCAGTTTCCTTGGCTTACTTCAGCTAAAACACCACCTTCCACAGGAAGCCTTTCCTCATCCCTCTCAATTCTAGCACCTTCCCTTGCCAACTGCTGTTTGTTTACATTGTATGTAGCTTGTTTGTACATATTTGTTTACTTGTAAGGTCCTCAAGGGCAAAGACTGACTTTTGCCTTTCTTTTTATCCCTAGTATTTAGAACAGTGTGTAGCCCATAGTAGGTACTTAATAAATGCTTGTTGACTAACTGCCTAACGTTTTTTGCCTCTCCAAGGAGAGCCTGAATCATTTCTACATTTAGCTAAAATTTCTTTATTTCAAGATCAATATGATTCAGTGCCACTATTATTACTGAAATGGCAAAGGTCTGAAAAAATACAAAACAATTTGGTATTATTTTGGAATCAGAGACAGTGGCGATAAGCCTCTCCACATTTAGCTGGGCTGACTCTTGGGGGTGGGGAGGAGTCATTCTGTTGGCAGAACTGTTCCACCATGAAAATAACTGCATCTTAGGCAGAAACACCTGTTACAGAAGATAAAAAGGTAAAAGAAATTCTAGGAAGAACTCAACAAGGCTGTGAGAGTTAAATCAACAAACACTATGCTCCCCAGGAACTACAAAGCAAAGAAAGGAATAGATGAAAATAAATTTGTTAGGATATGCAGCATGTCCCTAAAGTCACAGTCCAATTTTAAGCTTTAATAGTTTTTGGTTTAAAGGCAGGCTGGTGGTACTCCTTTAAGCTTCAATAGTTTAAAACTGCACTACTACTTTTGGGACACCCAGTATCGATCATAAATAAAGAATGAAAGAAGCCAAAGACTCATAGGCTGTGTATTATGACTACTTTCTTTGAGAAAAGAATGGTAGGCAAAGGTGCACATGGTGTGCACCACATAACATCACCAAAAATAAAACTGATTATGTTGTAACATGCAGGAAGCAACTCATTAC
The DNA here is from genome assembly GCA_011680675.1 of Gymnobelideus leadbeateri. Classification (NCBI taxonomy): domain Eukaryota; kingdom Metazoa; phylum Chordata; class Mammalia; order Diprotodontia; family Petauridae; genus Gymnobelideus; species Gymnobelideus leadbeateri. The sequence continues at coordinate 9,910 of WOXC01001280.1, read as the reverse complement.
TGATGTGGGAGTCATACTTGACTCAGCTGTCTACACAGTTACCACCAACTTGTTACAACAAGCAAAATACTCCAGATCTGCTGAAGCCTTTCAAAGACTATAGGCAGGCTGTCACCCTATGTGCTATGGATGAAACAGCTGCAATACATGAAAAGGTGAATAAAGCGTAATTCCAGCACTTAAGAAATATTTGCTACCTAGTTCAGCAGGAATTGAGTGGGGAATAATCTCAGTGTCTGGTGGATCAATGCATATGTTTATACACAAATATGCAGCATTCTTTGTGGGTCCTCCCCTGCTATTGTTGAGTCCTTTCAGTCATGTCTGACTTCATGACCCCTTTTGGGGTTTTCTTGGCAAAGACATTACAGTAGTTTGCCATTTCCTTCTCCAGCCCATTTTTACAGATGAGGAAACTGAAGCAAACAAGGATTCAGTGACTTGCCCAGGGTCACACAGCTAATAAATGTCTGAGGCTGGATTTGAATATGTGGGGATAAGTCTTCCTGATTCCAAGTCCAGTGCTTTATCCACTGTACCACATACCTGCCCTGGGTCCTCCCCTACCAATATAAATTCAATCTGACTATACTTGAGAAGATAGCTTTCATGAGTTCCTGTGGATGATAATTTCAACAGCTTTCCAAACCTCTCATGATGAACCAATCAGGTAAGAAAGTCGTCAGATGGGAGACCCACAGTCTGTCACCAGGCCCTTAAAATAATAGCCTTCAAGATATATAGGTAATGGGGTATAGAAATCCATCTTGCCCTACAAGAAAGTAAAGGAGAAAGGGTAAGGGGAGGGATGGGGGGAATATATGAGAGGGAAAACTAGGGGAAGGAGTAATCAGTATGCTTGCCATCTTGGGGTGGGGGGTAGGGGAGAGATGGGGAGAAAATTTGGAACTAAAAATCTTGTGGAAATGAATGTTGAAAACTAAAAATAAATAAATTCTGGAAAAATCTTAAATAGATAAAATTTTTTTAAAATAACAGCCTTCTCAGTTTTCTTGATATGTATCCATAAATGTTGTATCCTTGCAGTAGAATCTCTGTTGCTTGGGTACAAGGTCTGTTTCATTGGTCTTTGTATTCCCAGTGTTCAGTACCATGGCTTGTATACAGTAGATGCTGTATTGATATATATGCATGCTGAATAGAAATGGATTGGTAGCACCTTCTGAGGTTTTTGCTTTCCTAAATAAGCCCTTAAGAACCATGAATCAGATTAAGACATTGGAGTAAGATTTTGGTAGATACATGGAGACACGTTTACAAACACAATCAGCAGTCAAACCCAAGGATAAAGAATTCAAGAAGACAAGGGTTTGTCTCATTACACAATTTGCTTAAATTAACAAAAGCTAAGTCTCTTGATGAAACCAAATTAGATCCATGTGCAGCCCTCAATGTGATTGATTAATTCAATATTTTCAGACAGGCAAAATCAGGAGCATCAATTATATTCATACAGAGAACCGTTTCCCATAGAAGAAACTAGCAAGGAAGTTTAGTATCTAATTTTTCTTACCCGTCCCACCAGCCCCACCTGTTTCTTTGTGAGTTGTCAAAGTGCTGGTCCATTGTGTATCTTCTTCAAATTGAACCCAGGTGCTAATGGCAGAGGCCAAGTCAGGTTTGGGCTGTATAAAGTTATCAGGTGGGGATGAAGGCTCTGAGATGAGACCCAGCTTCTCTGAGCTATCACCCTGCTCTGAGTGAGAGAGGTCCTGAGATTCTCCATCCACTGTCTGGTTTTCTCCAGAGGAACTCTCTGATCTGTCTGAGGAAGAAGACAGCCCTGTGACAAGATTCTCAGGGCCACCTGAAACAGAGAAAAAATACAGCTATCTCAATATTAGCTCATTTTTCAGAACTATCTTACAGAAGACAAAAGAGACGGAGGAGGGGAAAGTACAGCTACACATAAGCTGTAAGGATTTCTAATGAAGGAATTGGGGCAAGTGGTGGGGGGCAGGGAGGGAGGGCAGTAAGAACATACCTACTCATCCCATTGTATACTAATGTGGTAGTTCTCTCTAATAATGGGTCAAAGTTAAAATATTTAAAAATTATACATATGGTATAATGATTAACATATTAACTTTCAAATAGTGCTCTGACTAAAACTCCCTAAAGAAAGAAGGATTTTAGCAAAATTAAACTAAAGCAAAGGAACTGAAGAACCTATAGAAGAGAAGTCTTATGGGAAACATGAGAGTTGTCTGCAAGTATCTGAAGGGCCATCATGTGGAAGAAGAATCACACATAGGACCATAGATTCAAAATGTGAAAGGGGGGCAGCTAGGTGGCGAAGTAAACAGAGCACCCGCCCTGGAGTCAGGAGGACCTCAGTTCAAATCTGGCCTCAGACACTTAACAGAACTAGCCGTGTGACCTCTGGCAAGTCATATAACCCCAACTGCCCGACCTTACCCCCTCCAAAAGGCAAAAAATAAAATAAAGCAAAATGTGAAAGGGACCTTGGAGGTAATTGAGTTCAACCCCTTCATTTTACAGATGAGGAAAATGAGGTTCAAAGTTAAGTGACTTGAGTGGTTAAGGCAGGCTTCAAACTCCAGTCTTTCTAACAACAAGGCTAGAGCTCTATCCATCTCACAGCTCTGATTCTTATGCCCTGCATGGTCCTAGAGGGCAGAATTGGGAGTGAGTAAGAGAACTAGGCACAATGGGTGACAGTTAAAATGAGAGCTTTAGGTCCAATGGCAGGAAAAAATTCCTAAAGGTTAAAACTATCTAAAGGTCAGATGGTCTGCCTTGGAATGTAGTAGGTCCTGCCCTCTGTCCCCTCACTAAGTCGTCAAATAAAGGCTAGATAATGACTTCTCAGGTGTCTTTAAATGGACATCCTTTTAAAGATATGGATCAGACTAGATGACCACTGATGTCTCTTCCAATTCTGAAATTCAGTCATTCTGTAAAGTTCTCTCTGGAGCTTTAAACTTCCTAATAATTGAACAAAGTCATTAATAAGAAACAGATTTTTCTTAAAAGCAATATGAGACCCCTATCTTCAATTAAAAATAACATAAAACCTTTTTTAAAACCATATGATTTTTAAAATATCATAAAACTTTAAAAATATTTTTCAAAAATCCAAATGAAAAAGACCCACTCATATTCAATGAAACCCAAGAGATGATGAAATAGTAAAAAGGAGCAATGATGAATAATGGCAGCCATATCAGAACCACGTGATTTGAGCCAACTGAAGTTTACTAGCCACTGCCTTTACACATAAACCTGTGTTGAGGAAAAAGTTATTTAACATCTCTGTGTCCTTCCTTTCCTTCCTTCCTTCCTTCCTTCCTTCCTTCCTTCCTTCCTTCCTTCCTTCCTTCCTTCCTTCCTTCTTTCTCTCTGTCTCTGTCTGTCTGTCTCTTTCTTCCCCACTTCCTTGGCAAGGTAATCAGGGTTAAGTGACTTGCCCAGGGTCACACTGATAGTAAGTGTCAAATGTCTGAGGCCACATTTGAACTCAAGTCCTCCTGACTTCAGGGCCAGCGCTCTGTCCACTGCATCACTTGGCTGCCCCTCTGTGTACTAATTTCACAACAAAATAGAAAAAGAATTACAATAGGCAGGATAGCTACATTGCTGTGGAGGAAAATAACCGCACAATGCAATCATCTATAAAATTATCTCTAATATCCCTTCCAACTCTAGATCCTATGATCCCATGATGATAAAGTGCTCTGCAACTACAGAGCTTGTAGAATGAGAACAAATTTCTTACTGTTCAGAAGTGATTTTGGTTTTTCAGGTTGTCATTTGGTGTCACAGAAATAAAGATGCCATATTCTATCTAGTCTACTAAATGGAAGAGCTCATGGGTCTCTTTCTAACAACAAATTTCCCTTATTTTAATAACAAGACCAAGCCCATGGATGGCTAAAACTGAAGTGCTGGAAGCAACAAAAATATACATCGTAATTTGTTAGTCTTTTTTTAATTTTAGGAAATAACAGAGACTTTACCTTCTGAAGTAACAGGAAAGAGTGACTCCTCATTGAAAGATACCCACTCAGACTGGTGGGTAGCGATGACATTGCTAAGGGTCGTCATACTAGAGATGCATCTTTCCACAGCTGATTTCAGTTAGACCCTTTGGCAGTATCTTGGTTGCAGCAAAACAGTAAATGATGTACCCAAACAGCCAAGAGTAATAATCACTTCTCAGAGATTGACCCCTCTTTCCTCAGGCTTCCCAATGCAGTAGAAACACCTTGTCCAAAAAAAAAAAAAGAATACTGAAATTACATATGAAGACATTTTCAGACATGAAAAACGTGCCGATTTGTTTTACTTAGCTATACTTGTTATTAGGGAGCGCTTTGCTTGGGAAGGTGTGAGTTAGTGGGTAGCAAAATCAAGATAGGAATAGACATAGAGGCTGGACTTGGGATTTTGTTGTCATACGTAACCCTGAAGTGAGGGAACTTGCTCTATCAATGAAGCTTGCTGCCTCTGTTGTCTAGGACACTAAGCAGGGTCACAGAGCCAGAAAATGGCAGATAGAGGACTTGGACCTATGCTTTCCTGGCTTCCAGTCCAGCTCTCAACTATATCACACTTTCTTAGTGATTAGATGGGAAAAAAAGGAAAAGAAAAGTGTTAACAAAACACTAAAATACAATGAAGAAATGGCTCTCTAAGAAGGAGATGTGGGGATTGGGGAAGAATATGGACAATGCAAAAAAAAAGTCAATAAAATTCTATTAAAGTATACTGAAAAAGTAAAAATAGCCAGAAGAGGATATAAATAAGGCTTTTGTTATAATCTTATGTTTAATATATGTTTTTTTTCAAAGCAAACTAACATGTAAATTCACAGATTTCTATTTAATGCTCTTTTTTGTTCTTTGTCAATGGAAATGTTTGTGCTTGTAGATGATTAAATTCAATATAAAAATAATTTTAAAATAATTAAACATATATGCAATAGACAAGACTCTACTTTAAAAAAAAACTCAGAAAAGAGAATCATTTGAAGGTGATGAACACCACAAGAGAACATTCACAGCTTATTTTATTCCTCACCCTCTTCCCTTGCCCTAATTCAGAAGGTGTCATAATAGGACCTCAAAAAAATTAGCCTTTAGATAAGCTTTTTTTTAAGTCCACAAATTTTACTAAGCTGCCAAACATTTTAATTAACTCATCAATGTATCATTATAATCTTCCACTAACTTTACAATTCCAAAGGCATTATACTTTTCAATGCACTTTGACATTCTCTTGACAGATAGCAAAATAAAGTCAGTCTTTTTTGCTATTCATTCAGCATTGTAATTGCAATTGTCAGGTAGCTATTTGCAAGTCTGATTTAAATCTGTGGCACAATCTAACAAAGTTTAAAGATAAAAAGTATCCAGAGAGTTTAGCCAAGCATGTTTCACAGCATAAGAACAGAAGTTCACTACATGCTCACTCATTTTGAAGCTAATAAGCTTCTATCTAACCCTATTGGCACAGCTGGGTTAAGAGAAGCCATTATATACTAGTGACTAGCACACAAAGAGAGTGAGGAATGAAGGCAGCTGCCACAAAAGACAGAAGCTATAGGAAAACAGGTTGGATCAGGCAAATAATCAGATTCTTGAAACTTGCATTTTACCCTGTAATCTAATACTGGCATCCTCACTCCCAGCCGCTTCACCCTAACATAAATCTATATTCCTGCAATCAGTTTTTCACTTCTGCCTTAACTTGGATTTTGGACAGCTAGAGAAACTCTTTCTGGTACCACAAGGGTTAAGGTGCCATGATGGATAGGTGTCTGGACTTGGAGGCAGGAAGACCTGTTTTCACATCCTAATTCCAAAACATACTAACTATTGCAACCATAAGCAAATTACTTAACTTTTAAGTCTTAATTTCATTATTTATAAAATAGGGATAATAGAACTATTATGAGAATCAAAGGAAATAATATTTGTAAAACAGAATTAACAAGATTGTACTTTGGATACTTTGTCCAGGTTGCAATGCCCTAACTCTCAAAGCTTTCAAAAGAAGCATTATTTGCCAAATGGAGAGCAATTACAGCTAAATCCATAGAAAGAGAGAATTGCCACAAGCTAAAAAAATCTTATGAATTGAATTAACACGGGAAAATGTCAGCCCACCCCTCCTCTACCCTCCATAAGCTTGTGCTGGGGGTCCATATTTATATCTCCTTCAGCAAATTTTGAAGACATACCCTATTCTCTGACTCATTTCTTTTCTAGAAGAAATAAAAAGAAACTAGTAACTTAAGTAAAATTCTTAACCTAGGAAAACTGTTGGCAAATGACAGCAGTGGAGTTGTAAGAAGGAGGAAAGAGATCTTCTGGGAATAAAACTGCATCAAAGTACATTAGCAAAACCAAAACCAAAACAAAGTTTTGATGTAAAATTTTTTACAATGTTAAAGATAAAAATGAAGCAAAACACAAACTGACTCTATACAATAATTTTAAATGTGAAGGGAAGGGCAACTCTGAGTATGCCCTTTGTGATGGCCTTCATTATACATAAACAATTAACAGAAATATGAAAAACCAACAGATAAGTGGACAAAGGATACTGGTGCAGTAGATAGAGCACTGAGCCTGGAGATAAAACCTGAGTTCAAGTTTGGCCTCAGATACTTAGTAGATGTGTGACCTTGGGCAAGTCACTTAACCTCTGTTTGCCTCAGGTTTCTCAAGTATAGTGCCTACCCTGCAGAGTTATTGTGAGGTTCAAATAAGATATTTGTTAAATGTATTTTGTACAGTGTTAGTCACATAGTAGCATTATATAAATGCTAATTCCTTTCACTTTCCTTATCATATTAAATGTTTCAAATCACTAATAATAAGAAAAATACACATCAAGTCAACCTTATGATTTCATTTCACACCCAAAAATTTGGTAAAGATGGCAAAAATTGGAATAGTCAATGTTAAAAAAGTTGCAGAAAGATGGGCACACTAATTTCATTATTGGAACTTGTATTTTTCCAATCATTCGGGAAAGCAATTTGGAATTATACAAATAAAATAGTTTAAATGTCCATTTCCTTTGATTCACAGTCTACGTATATACCCCAAAGGGAAAATGACAGAAAGAAAAGCCCTGTACATATTTGTAGCAGCACTTTTATAGCAGAAGTGGAAAACAAAGAAGACTCCCTTCAATTGGGAAATGGCCACATGAATACAATGGAATATTATTTTGTTGTAAGAAATAAATATGATAAATACAGAGCAAAAATGTTAAAATTTGCATGAACTGGTGCAAACTGAAGTAAGCAGAACTAGGAAAACAATTTACACAATGATTATAACAATGAAAATGGAAAGAACAACAAATAATTTCAATTAAATATTATAAAATTATTATAACCAAGTTTGGACCCAAAAAAAGGGCCATGAGATGCCTTGATTATAAAACACTATAAAATGTTCCACTGTTTCAATTTTTGGGTTATTATTATAAATTCTTCCCCTCCCACCCCCATATAGACCCACTTTTTAATCAAAGATGACTTTTTTTGGAAGAATAAAGTAAATGTAAGTGTTACATTAGGAAATGGGTGATGTAAAATATAAATAAAAGTAATTTTAAATGTTTTGGAAAACTCTAAAATGATATAAATGTAAAGTATTATTATTAATATAGCCTGGTATTTTGGTTTATACTTGTTTGGATTCAATTCAAAGGATGTTTGATATTATCACCAAGTTCTATGATCCAATAGCCAAAAAGAGTTGAAAAAGTTTCAGATTTTTTTTTTAAACTTTTACTCCAATAGCACTTTAAAGTCAAGAACTATTTTGTTGTTGTTGAGTTTCTTTTGCAACTTGGGATTTTCATTTACTTATGTTGGTTACTGATACAATAATAGTCTAATAGATAACTGCAAATGAAGCCAAGGTAAAGTGTTGGAACTACCACCATCCACCCACCACCACCATCTAAGTTCATAACCTTGGTGCCATCTCCGACTCCTCATTCTTCCCCATCCCACAAAACCAATCAATTGACAAATCTTACTGCTATGTCTAGCTCTCTCAATTTTTTCTCCTTTCTATTCACACAGCCACCATCCTTGTTCAGGCCCTCATGACTTCTCTCCTAGACTATCCCCAAGTCTCCCTACTTCAGACTCTCTTCCTCACATATTGTAAAGTGACTTTTCCTAAAGTACAGATCTAGCACTGTCACTCTCCTACTCAATAAATTCCAGTAGCTCCCTATTTTCCTAGAATAAAAGATGATTTTTTCATCTCATTATCTCTTTTAAATGTCTATTTTTGTGTATATATGTCATGATATACATACTTATTAGTAGTACATGCATATAGTTTAAAAGTAAATTATATACATATTGAAGCCTGTATTCAAAAATATATTTTACTGATAGAGATTCATAACTGAAAAGTTTGGAGACCACTGACCTAAACTCACTGAGAAAAGCACTTTTTATATATAAATTGCAAGGGAATATAATAACCATTTAGTGTAAAATTTCCCAGACTCTGTTCCATAGAAAACTGTAGTTCCACTCAATGAGACTGGGGGTGGTATGAGGAAATTCTGATGCTAACAATATTTTCTCCTCTAAAATGGCAGACATGGAAAGGATGTGAGACCCAGTGTGCTGTTGTGTAGTGAGCTAAATTGAACACCTGTGTTCAATTCCCACCTCAAATGCACACTGGATGTGTAATCCTAGACAATCCTGAGGAATGAGGTTCCTCAACCTTCTTCTATCCTACTTCTATCAACGAAATCACAGCCCTAGTCCTTATTCCTATGATATTATGCATTCAAATGTTTGTTTTATGTATAGCTTTCTTTAAAAAAGAAACTATGAAAATTGCCCCCAAATTTACCAACACCCTTTAATCCTGGGTGTAGTCTCTACACCCAGACCTCCTCTGTAATTCTGTGAATAATTTCAGGCCCCAGTGTTTTGTGGATAAATAATGTGGGAAAAGCTGGCCTAGTATAACTCCCTGAAGAAAGTTACCTCACATAAAAATTAGCCAAGAGACCAAAACCAGACTAACTATAGAAAGTCCAATATCCCCTTTCACCAAGCTCTTATTCCATCTGTGGAGCCAAACTTGAGCAAGAAGCAGAGGTACAAGAATTAAACATGAATCCTGATCTGCCTGTAGCAAAGGAGGCATCATGCCCACAAACCAAAACATCAGATCTGTTCAAATTTCTAGGCACACAGCCATTTTCATGTCCTGTCAGACACAATGCCCTTCGCTACTGTAAGGTCTGCTGGTCAAGATAAGAGTACAAAATTCGAGTCAGATTTCCCCTTCACCACTACCCACACTACCACACAAAAACAAGCAAATTAAAAAAAAATTCAAGTCATTAAATGGGTAAGTACATTGACATATGCACTGTCATAACCCAATGAGGGAAAATAAACAAACATCTCAGAAAGTAAACACTGTACTCAAGAATCAAAAGAAATGGTTTAATTGAGGGGAATAGGATAGAGGGGAAAAGCCATCCAGAAGTTCCTTTAAAATCACACAACTTTAGAACTGAAAGGGACCTTAAAGATTTAGTTCAATTCCATTATTTTTGAAAAGAAGAAACAGGCTAAGAGATGTTAAACTGATTTGCCCAAAGTCACACAGCAACTTAGTGGGAGAGTCAGATTTTCTGACTTCCAGTCCTACATTTCCCTATACCACTCTCTGGTTTTAATGATTTCCCATCTCAGTATGAGCTAAGAGTGAGGCCAGCTGTAAGGGCAGAGACCCAATATCAGAGGCCCCAAGGCAGATTCTGAAAATTCCTATTTACAAACATGTTTCTCAGACAGATTAGGCATGTAATACGGATTGCACTATGGACATAACTCAGAAAATGTGGACTACAGAAGACT